>JAGFPH010007544.1:0-36205 GCA_018207615.1 Philaenus spumarius | reverse complement strand
CTGAAACGTTGAAGGAAATGTCGATTGAGTGGCGACCTATACAACGCCACAGAGATAGTAATATACGTAACCATCCCCAATAATTCGATTGGCGGCATGCGTTGTTATTTTAACATTAATATTTAAATAATCAATAATCAACAGTTGAATCAAATTTTGATATTACCAACTAAAGTAGACAATTTAATATGTAACCCCAGAAGTCTATATATTATGAGTTTTTGACTCATAATATAGAAAGCATTTTGTTTGGTTTTACCTAATCTAAAAAACCCTGTTGGTTGTGAATAATTACCCGATTCTAAATTTGCCAAACTGGTTGCAAATAAACGTGTTTGGTTTCATTGTAGGCCTAACCTCAAATTATGTTAAGTTTTTTTATCCAAATCAGCTGTTTTATTTATAATATGTAACAAAGTCTGAATTTAATTATAATACAGTAGATATTTGTTGTTTGTTTGCTTTTAGATTGTTAATCTAACGTAAAAAATCAGTTGGTTGTGAAAAATAATAAACTGAATCTATATCTAAATTTGCTAAGTTGGTTGCTATGGTAACGAATGTAATCAGACATGTGTTGCTAAGCTTTGATCCGAACAGCTGTTTTATCAGATTTAGGGCGGTGAGTGAACCCCGAATGTTCACTATTTTTACTCTTTAAAATTAAAATTTTGCAAAATCCTTTCTTATGACCCCATACAAACATTCCTTTAAATTTCGTATTAAAAGATTGTATTTTCATCTTAAATAGTTTTTTCTCTACGTTGATTGTACGTCAGTCAGTCATGCTTTAATTTAACAAGAATGACATTGCAATTTAGAACAATCAACACGCGTAGGAATACAAGTGATATCCATGGTTTTGTATTCATTAAAATAATGACTACCTTTCAATACTTTAAAAAAATGTATTCTGTACATATTGTTTATATTTTGTGTAAAGTTATAAAACCTACTTCATTATAGAAATACGTTTTAAAGATACATTTACAGTAGTATATGGATAGAGTTGATGATGTGTTTTTCAACTTTATTTTAAATAACATGATTTAATTAAAAGTAAAAATATTTATAAATATTAAAAAAAATTACCATATAAATGTGTTTTAATCATTGTTAAATATAGTATCAGTAACGTAATTATGCTTGTAATTCATAAAATAATGTTTGGTTTATGTTTTAATTAAAAATGACTTCCGTATACTTTTTAGAAACACTTAACTATTTTCCAAGAAATAAGCAACTTACAAAAAAGCACTGTTGAAGAAAGACATCGATATTTAACACTTTTACCTTAAAACTCTTTACAATAAAGTCTGACAAATCAGAATACATATTTTTTGTCACTAACTCACATTATATAGCACCAGATTTATGTGAAATTATTCCAGGCAAGCTAAGTCTGTTCAAAACTTGTACTTGTTATATGAGTATAATGCCAATAAAAGATAAATTCAGAATTGATGCACTACACGAGTTATTCCTTTGGTCGTTTTCATTTTTGTTTTTGTTCTATTCAACAATCACATATGTTTTAGCCCTTCGACGGAGATAACTTCAGTTGAGCATCGTGTTTGTTTTGTTGTAGATAATCAGTTCATCACAATAATATGTATATTTAATACAACATGTATATATATAAATCGCTTACCATCACTTTAACTTATTGACATTACATTCTTCTCTCTTTGCTGCCGTTACTTTTAGTCTAATCAAGTGCAAATTATTGCTACTTTGATTAATATTATTATCAAACCTATCCAAACCGTAAAACCAAAAATGTTTCGGTTAAAAAAATTAAATCAATCTATTTTAGACTGTGTTTATTTTATGTTATACATAATAGATTTTAGGATTTTAAGGAATACATAGTACAAAGACAAGACAAGATTTACAGTATGTAATTAATACGCGATTCATAACTAAGCCGACCAGAACATGACACGCAGGCGTTTACCACAAAACATGCGACATACCAAGCGTACTCCTGAAACCTGTATATCTACCGCAGAAGCTGAGTCATCAGAATTATAATATCTTGCTTGACAGATGTCTTTTACTTATTTCAACTGACTCGTCGTTTTTGACCTGAAATTAATGTATTCAAGCTATAAGAGGGTTTTCACGTTTAAGGTTAATGAACACTCTACTTCACTGTCTCTCTAATTTGAATTGCATAATTCTTAGTTGATGGGAATGTACGTTCTGCTTACTTGGACACGTTCTGCATTCAACGTTTTGTCTTAGTAATTTAAAACTGAAACAAACTTTACACTCAAGTAGAATATCCTTAAACTTTCTTTAATAAGTATTTTTATATAAGAGATACAATGTTTCTCTATTTTTGTAGAAATTCGTTTTGTTTATTCAAATTGGAGGAAAGATCAATAATACAGTGTGTTCGTATCAACTATCGTTATATTCGAACAAAAGGAAACAAATCTTCATTAATGTACTTTTTTTAAATGAGACCGATTTGAATTATTATAAAATGACAACAGTATATTTTGAATAGTAATATTATTCTTAATTAATGTCAGCTTAAAAGAAGCTGTTTCAAAACGTATTGCTTTTTGTTTTAAATGCTTTTGAAAAATATGATTTACAAAATATTCGTTATGATATTATGAGCTGTGTACATAAGTACTAAAAAACGTTGTTTAGTTACTGCTTGATTAGTATTTTTTTCTTTTGCTTTAAACGGTCAGATTTCATAATATAAAATGTAGTAAAAGTTACTAAAATATGATAGATAATAAAATAAGTACAACCATCGCCAATAAATCAATAAATTGAAGTAAATAAATACTTTAATAAGGGGGTTCGGTACGGCAAAATATGAAAAATTTTCAATTTTCTTTTTTTTAAATTTTATTAATTTGGGATATTTTCTGAAGAGTTTTATGCAAAAATTATTAAAATCCGATGTCGGGAACTATTTTTATTTTTATTTTGAAAAATATACTACACAACAAACATTTTAGGTAACCAGGGAAACGAAGGTATTTATTATAGTATTACAATTTTATGTTGCTAAGCTATGATTTAGTTTTAGGAGTTGGTAGACCTGAGTTGTGTATAAGCATGCTGAACATTTCACAGCTGTTTTTGTTTAGCAGAATAGCTGAAATAAATATTTATATTGTGACAAATTATTTAGTATTTGTTTTGTGTGTTGTGTACTGTATTATTTGTTTGAAGTGTACGTTATACTTACAAAATGCCTAGAAGTACAAGAATTTTTAAGAAAAGGAAATCAGAATTTTTCAAGAAGAAAGTGAGTGTAGAATCTGAAAGTAGTTGTAATGGTGATGTTTTAGAAGTTAGGTTAGAAGAAAATGAGATCACTCCTAGGCCTATGTCTAATAATGATACAGATAGTGTTGTCAGTTCTTCTAAAGTGAAACTAGGTAATATTTCTGAAAACTATGAGAATATTATTGATAAAGAGCCTGACTTAGTGAATGAAATAGTTAATTTAAACCATTTCATGAAAGTTATTTCTGAAATAGCGGTGTGTAAACAATGTAACGAACCCATCAATTTTAAAATAAGGAATCGTGTAGGCCTGTTCTTTTCGGGAAACTTTTCATGTGTAGGATGCAAAGAAAAAGCATTAGCTTCATATGAAAACTCTTCTGCCTTACCGAATAGACCTCAGGATAAGAAATTATACGATATAAATGTACGATTAGTGTATGGCATGCGTACTATTGGCAGAGGCCAGACGGCTGCAGCTACTCTGTGTGGAGTACTAAATTTGCCCCCGCCTCCTTCACGGTTCTTCAAGTATACAGAACTTTTAGGGTCTTCAACTGAAGATGTATGTTTTAAAATTATGAAGGAGGCTGTAGAAGAAGCAGTGACAGTGAATGAAGGTGGGAGGGATTTGACCGTTGCCATAGACGGCACGTGGCAGAAGCGTGGGCATACTTCGCAAAACGGTGTCATCACTGCAACATCTGTGGATACCGGTAAGGTAATTGATGCAGAAATATTATCCAAGCATTGTCGTTGTAAAGACAGGTTTATTGGACAACACAGTGATAAGTGCAGGGCAAACTATCAGGGAGTAAGTGGAGGCATGGAAGTAGCCGGAGCTCGTGCGATATTCCATCGGTCATTACCTTCTTATAATGTTCGATACGTTGAATACCTAGGCGACGGCGATTCAAAAGGTTTTGCTAGTGTTGTGGAAAGTAATCCTTATGGTAATGAATGCTCAGTGAAAAAACTTGAATGCATAGGGCACGTGCAGAAGCGCATGGGATCCCGTCTAAAGACTTTAAAACTAAAAGAAGGTAAAACAAAACAAACTGACGGAAAAACTATGGGTGGTCGAAATAGACTGACAGAAACTGCCATATTATCAATACAGAAATACTATTGTCTAGCCATTCGTAGGAATACAAGTAGTTTGAAAGACATGCAGCAAGCAGTATGGGCTGAATATTTTCACTTGTTGTCAAGTAACGCCAATCCTCAGCACGGGCTTTGCCCAAAAGGAAGTGATAGTTGGTGTAAGTACCAAAAGGCCATGGCTTCAAATGAACACTACGACCACTCAAAACATTTTCATCTCTCTTCAGTCATCATGGAGAAGATAAAACCTATTTTTAGAGACCTAAGTGCACCTGACTTACTTCGAAAATGTCTCCATGGTAGATCGCAGAATCCAAATGAGTCTGTAAACCAAATAATTTGGTCTCGCCTACCAAAAACCGTCTTTGTAGGCCTACTAACTCTACACTTAGGAGTGTATGATGCCATCAATTCCTTCAACAAAGGAAATATTGCAAGATGCATGGTTTTGAAACACCTAGGAATGATAGTTGGACATAACTTCTGTGAAGCCATGAAAAAGTTGGATATAACACGCTTACAAAAAGCCCAGCGCATGGTTTCTAGTGTAGCCAAAAAAGCTAGGCAAGCTATGTCAAGTGCTAAGAGGAAGCTGGAAGACCAGTGGGAAGAGTTAGAGGATCCTGATAACCCCAGTTATGGAGCAGGATGCCATTAAACTAATGTTGTAGGTTAGTAAATTCACTTATATACATATTCATGATCTTTATGTGCGATTTCTCAAACTTTAACTTTTTTTAACATATGTACCTTTTTCTCAGGAACCACTAATCAGAATAAGATGAAAAAAATTACAGCTGTACTTTACATCAGTATACACATTCTGAGCACAAGACATTAAAAAAAATATTTGTAATTTTTGTTTAAAAAAATTATTATTTTGTCGAAAATTTAACATTTTTAATTTAATTTTAAAAAATATTTTAAGAACTTAATTAAAACATTTTTTGCGCTTAAATTGTTAAGAAAGGTTGATATAATATTGTCCTAAAGTTTAATCATGATAGGCCTAGAGGATCCTGAGAAAAAGGTACACAAAGTTTCATAAATTAACATTGAAAGGATAGGCCGTACCGAACCGGGATATTTTATTAATACTTTTCATTTATTACAAACTTTTAGTATAAATATATACAAAAATCGGAAAAGAATTTACCTATTCACATATTGTACGGCCGTTATTTATCGTTACTAAGGAAAGTTTTTATTTACATTACAATAAGGTTATTTATTATTCTAGTTAAATTCATAAACATTGTGATAAATATAATATTTAGTTTATAAATATATAATACAACATTGTGATGAGACGGTGAAATTTAGTGCATAATTGTACAATTATAGCTCAATCATTTTTTATAATATTATATTGGGCAGACAATTTGTATAAATTTTAGCAAATTAACGATATTTATCAGTTGAAATAATTTAACAAGTTAAATAATCGGTAATGTTACGTAACGTAGTAAAAACAATTTGTAAAATGGAATCTAATCTTAAAGTTTTGCTTGTCTCAAATTAATGTGAATGCTATTTAATAAAATATAGAACTTAAACTATAAAAAGTGTAGATAAATAAGAGCAGAAGTAAAATACTAATCTACGATGTCAAAATAGTAAGCTAACCAAGACGAAAATCTGACACATTACTGAGTAAAATAGAAACATTTTCTAAATACGAATGTTATGTGTGTAGTAAAACTTTGCATTAAAAAAACTAAACTACAGTTATCATACTTTTAATATAAGCTTATTTCACCTGCAATAATAGTACATAAGTTTAATGGTAGAGTTAAAAGGATTTTTGTGTAAGTTATCTATTGTGAAATTTTATTATATGATTGATAAAGATACTCCTGTTTATTTATTGACTTCTGCATTAAAATGTTACAGCCTTCAGTTAAGATTGACTTTTTCCAGGTAATTGCTTTAACCAAAATATTTCGTTTTCATATTTAAACAATGTAGTCTAAAATATGATATTATCAAACACCAAGTGTAGTTTTGTCTTTTGATGAGTGATTTTATGTATTAAATATAGTATATATACGTAATTTAGTTGTCTTTTTACATACTTCTGTTTTCTCGTAAAACCCTGAACATTAGCTATCATAATATTTAAATAAATACTCAAAACTAATTATCTGAGTAATATAAAAACACTTTTTAAAGTTTAGAAAAAATGGAAATGTATAACCCATTAAGATCACTGATTGGGAATTATTATTTTAAATATTTTTTAAACATACTGATAGTTTAGTAATAAATAATGAATTTAGTCAAAATGAGTAAAGTAATAAAGTTAGTCCCAAATTTTTTATTTGGTTCAAAATAATCTCGGAACGTTTACGAATTATAAAAAAATATGTATATATGGTATATCTTACCTAGCGCGTAAATAAATTGGTATAGTTTGAACAAGTTGTTTGATAGTATTTCAAGCTTGACAAGAATTATAATTGTGATATTTTAACCATGCTCGTTTTTTAAATGTTCACAAATTATTTCACAAAACACGATATGAAATCCTCAACAATTCCAAACAGTGCTGGGGAATTGTATTATAAACTTTTAGATGTTTTAGATTTGTACACACGGTATTTCCACATTGTAAACCACCGAGGAGGTGACATTTATTTTAATTAATAAAGAACAATGTAACCTCTATCTACGTGCCACGTTGCACTCTTTGATTCATTCCCGTTAAAATACAAATGTATTACATCTGAAGTTACACCAGATATAATAAAAGAAAGTTTGTAAAAGTAATTATTGTTTTAATAAATGTAGGAATGTGAAATGAAAACATGTATCTAGTGACACACAAAAAAGAGTTTCAAACTACTCATAGTATTGTAGTAGTATATAATATTTTATATTTTTTACTATTATGTTTGTATAAATGTTTTATATTATTGGTTACAAAACTATTTAAACAAATAATTATTAAGTGACTGTTAGGAATATTATTTGAGTCATCCACATTACACGTACCGGTAACATTTTATATTAAAAGAAAAACAGAACTAATGAGTTTATTTACATATTCCCGACATTTTAAATTATCTAAATCTATCCACAACTTCACATTTTAAATGTGTAATGTTTTACCTTCTGAAATTTTAAAACATTTAAATATTCAAATAAATGGGGAAAGAAGTATATGAAATTGTCTGCAAAATAAGATAGAAAAATATTGGAGGATATAATACCAGTCAATATAAATTTAAAGGATTTTTCAGTTCAGATACCTTGAAAAAGTAATAAATAATACAAATGAAATTGACAGCTGCATAATGAGTATAGTGTACCGGCCCAAGTAACGTGGCGTAATACATTAACTTGTGATTATAAAAAACTATTATGCGAATGTCTTTCGAGTATTTAAAAAACTAGTTTTTTTTAAACTTCTGGTGTTTCATCGTACTAATAAGAGACTGATAAGGATACGGACAATTGTTAACCTCTGAAGACTTGATGGGGGCCAAACCTTAACAAGTCTGGACTGGTCTGAGGACTTTGTTTCTACTAATCAGATTATCTTTTGGGAATTCCCATATAATAGTCGTCACAGTACAATGCCATTTGATTTTCCTTTTAGTTTATCGCCCATCGTTTTTGATAGGGATGAGATAGAGACCTCTAGTTTGCGCTGTTGGTTTTCTTTTATCAAGATCTACAAAATGAGGGGTCACACACTAGGGGTTTACATTTTAAAATATTGAGTAGCCCCAAAAATTCCGATTTTGAGTTGGGGGGCAACGTTGCCCTATGCATGGGGAAGTGTGCTTTTATGACCTATAAACAACCCCCGGGTTTGGATTTTCTATCAATGCTCGGTGGAGAGTTAAGGGGGACTCTCCTGACTTTTAACTAACTGTATAATAGTTAAAAGCATGAGGTTTGCTAAGACATAACAAACATCTGCAAATAAAACTGATGTAGTAAAAAGGAGAAGTTGTTCATGCAAATGGGAGTTACATACTGTAAAACCTGATAAGTAAGCTTTATGGATGTAGTGTTCATAAACACTGTTAATAGTAAACAGCTCTAAGAGTAAACGAAATTTGAGAAAATGCTTGTTCATTATACACTTTAAAATAGTGAAATAAATTAAAACTTAAAAAGTAAATACTTTTTAACACGAGAACATTGTTACATTGCTACTTGATTTGAATAGAGATAATCGATGGTATTATTATTTCCAATATTTACAGTCAAACATAAACTAAAAACTTACTCTGTATTTCAGGTTTAATTACACACAAAAAAATCATTTAATCGAAATGACATTTAATTGAAATGGTGTCCATGCAAATAAACTGAAATAGGCTTTTACAGCTAATTTTTGGTAGCACTGATTGGCATAAATTTCATTTTACACTTTTTCCTATATTAAAATTTAATATCCAGAAATAAAGATTAGTTTACTTAACTGTTTTAGCTAAATTCCGCCAAAGCTAAAGTAATATAGTCACTATTTGAGAAATAAGCTCTGTAGTCTGCAATTTAAATATACCCTTTACCCTAACAACATTGATTTGTATACATCCATAGATTTGAAAAATATAAGTAGCAAATAAATGATTAAAATATAGCAATGAAATATACTTTTGAAGTATAAAATGTTTATGTTCTACAATAAAATGTTACCCTACCTGCAAGAAGCACTTTGCTCCATTTTTGGTACAAATAGTTTTATCTCTTTATCAATGCAGATACAGTAAAATTAGCGCAAAAAATTACCTTTATAATACACCTGATTTTTCATTACCCAAAATATTTCTGTTTTATCTTAATTAACACATGTAGCTTCTATAAAATTAAACAAAATTACAACGAGTTTATCGTATTTACAAAAATGATTACACTTTGTTATACAAATATATCTTATAATTTCCAAAAATTATAACTATATTTGATACAAGATTTACATCTCTCAGTTCTTATATCAAATAAAACATTATTTTTTTCATACAACAGGAATTGATGACATAATCATTAAGTTGTACTTTTATGTGTAATTTTGTTTGCAGTTTGTTAACTCACTCACTTAAGAACATAGAAAGGAAAGTGTATTTAACATTGTTACATGTTTTATAATATAACTCCGCCTAACTTAAAAACATAGTGAGTATTTGTTTTAACATGGTTATATTGTTATTTAAAAAAACTACTCTTCACTTTACACAATAGCTACGAAAATTGATTTATTATGTTTATATATTAGTAAAATAACTACTTCTCACTTAATAAAATATCGAGAAAAGTATGTTTAACATTGGTATATTTTTATTCGAAATTGTACCAAGAAATAATATTCATTTGATATAGCACTTATGTATATTTAGAGGTAGAGAATTGTAGTAATTCACCTTGTTTTTAGTTTACACTATAAATAAGAAAATTGTCTGTTGCAGCTGGCTTTTCCAAAACGAGTTTAAAATTTTCCCATTACTAACCTCATTTTGTGCTCGTAGTGAATTCATTTAGCAAATGGTTTACAAATGGGTTTAAATGATTTATAACGCAAGTATAATCCTAAAGTTGTTGGTTTTGTTTTTGCTATTCCGCTGCTGTGGCAGTTTTATACATAACTACTCTTTTATTGCCTTGTATTGGTTATTTATTATTTTCCATCCATAGTAGTTGCATGTTTCATTCTATCTGATATAATTTGTAATCTCTTTGCCTTTTTAATTTTAATGTTGCGATGCTTATACGACTCATTCACATAAGTTGCTTATTTTACATTAAATAAATTTGACTTTTTAGTTAGTTAAATTGTACGTTAATTGTGTGTTGTTTTTTCTTTGACGGGTAAAACCATATTTTATACATAGCTAAGTTATTAAAACAATTTGTATTTATTTGTTTATTTTACCCGGGCCGAGAAAAACTCTAAAATATTCTATTGAGACATAGAACAAAAGTATTAATGTTATATTCTTTATTTTGTATGACTCTTTGGAAAAAATAATTGCATTTTAATATTTAGTTTTGTTTACAACTTATGTTAATTCATTGCAAGTTTGTCTTAACCCTCAGGGTTTTTTTGTGAAAATAATAATGCATATCAATTTATATGACGCCATTATCAATGAATAACCTAATTATCTTAATTAACCTTTGACCACTATTTCACCAAAGCTTAGATTTAATACTAGTCAATAATCCAATTATAAACCTTTGTCTAAGATGCATAATGCGAACCTTAGATGTGTCAAAAGGATATCCTTCCGGGAAGGGGGGGTTTGGAAAATTAATCTTCTACTTGATGAGTCCCATTTGCTCGGACTAAAGTGTAAATAACAAAATAGTTGTTTAAATTATTTACTCATATAATATCGTGCATTAAAATTATATCTAGTTATAAATAATTGTGTATAGTTAATTAAATATTTTGTTCTGAATAATCGATTCGTAAATTTGATTTTTTTAAATCGAAACGTATATATCCATTATCAGAACCCTCCTCAAGGCATTGGAAACAGTTAATATTATATTATCAGTGGGATATTTACTCTTATGTTTCCCCTGGGAGCTATGAAACAGCAATAGGCTTACGACCATGTTGGACGTTGAATTGAAACGAATCAATTATGGGTATTTCTTAGAAAGGTAAATAATTTTCATGTTATGAAAGAATTATATTCAAACTTTAACTTTGTAAAAATATATTAAATAAGTAAGGGTTTAAAGTATTTTGGTCCTCTACATTTCCAGTATGGGGAACATAACTCGTTTTCTAAAAAGTGATCTCTTTACACTGATTAAAGTCAAATTGATTCTTTACTTTAATCTGCTATTAATGGGTACAAATGTTAAATATCACTTGATTTATGAAACATTTAAAATTAGAAAACAAAAATATATAAAATTATGTTCGCTTGTCAGCGCAACTTAATCCGCACATTAAAAATCTAAACTTGTTTGTCATTAAATCTCTTATTTTGTTGATTTAATATTATATCATTTCATCTTTACTTGTGTTTTAGAAGTTCTTATAACTATTTTTAGCGGCCTAGCTTTTGGAGTATTTTCGGCGAAGTAAAATGTTAAAAAAATGTAAGTACACTCTAAATTAATTTGGAAAGGGTCAAATTTAAATTATACAACAATCTTTTAGTTTCCCGCTTAATAGACACGAGGTACTACAAACATGGAGGATCCATGATTATCGAGATTTCCGTAAGATTTTCAACGCAACAGGTATTCACCTGAGACTTGGATAAAAGTATAAATTTTTTTTGAAAGTTATGGATATTTACAATGTTATTTAAACACAACTATAACTCCTTTAACTAACTTTAACGTTGGCAGTCCTCCCTATTTGTTATAAAACTCGACAATGTTATATATTTTGTTTGATAATTTATATTCTATAGTCAAAAGATAACGTATTAAATTAACAAGATCTGTTTCACGTTAGTTTTCACTATTAGAATTGGACTTTTAATTATTTTTAAAGTTGGACGACATTGTATAAAAACTAATAAAAAGTTTGTTTTTGTTCCTAATAGAATGCAAACCTACATTTTGGACAAGCGCAGTAGTTAAGGGTCTGCTCCGGTGAACGAGAAAGCAACCGGCGACTCCTGTGCTTCACCCTACAGCCGTATCGTAGCAGTGCAATTTCTTGCAGCTGAGCGCTTTGACATTGCCTCATTTCAAACCATTTTATAAATCTATCTTTTGTAATTGAGTGCTGAAAAAAAAAACTGAATATTCTTTATAAAATTACGGATCCAGCTTGCGTTTCACTTTAAATTATAAATTGTTTAATGCGTAAAGAAAAAAGTTCAAACTTGGTACTTCAAAAATTTCAATTACATGACAAACGAAAAAAAAATTTTAAAACATGTGAAACGTAAAACGAATGCTTATTGTGACTGTGCTTGAAATGAGACCTTGCAAACCTTTTATGATAAAAATTGAACGAAATAAATGGTTTGAAATTTAACATTGCTCTTATGGGATACAAATCCAAGATGGCCGCCACTACAGCAGACCCCAATGTCTGTGATTGGAGTTAACCTTGAGGAGAATGGCCTATAATATTGCATTTTTAAGGCGCTCCAGTATGACTATAATATCGCTTGTGTGTACGTATCTAAGTGTATCTTACGTGTTTACTAATACTGGTTTTGTTTTTTATTTCCGCCATGTACATACGACATATAAATTTACAGAAAGCTCCAGTGCATAATTAGTATATAATAAATCACTCTCCAATGTTTTGCTGTTCTTAATTGACACGACTGAAAATAATGTTTTTTCAAATTGTTTATAACCAAACTGTATTAACAAATTACAATTTACTATTTTTATTACCTACGAATTCTAATTTAGATGTTCACAGATGATTTCCTGCAATTTACTGAAGATTTTCTTCTAACTCGATGAAAGCTAATTTATTTATTAAAGAACACTGTTTGGGACTGCTTCGTTCTGGCATTGCATTCTCTTTAAATTCATTTGAAAATCACTCTTTCTATATATCAATGATTCAGCAAAAACTTACTTTTAACTATGAAGTAAATTCAATAAAACAATGCTTTCTATATTACAAGCCAACAACAATTTATGATTTATTGGCTTGAAACTCAAAATGCGAGTTTGGTTAGATAAAGCTTTGTTTTCCCACTTAACTCTGAATGGTAGAGACTTCAAAATTGGAATTCAGCTTTACTAAGTTATAACGATGGAATAACGCATATAATCAACTGTTTATTTCCAAAAAGAGTCAAATAATAAATTACATATTACAGAACAATACTTGCACCATCACTTCTACAACACTGATTTTTAACAATAATTTATTATTAGTACATAAACAAAATTTACAACGAGAATCTATATTCTGAAGTTAAACCATTTCTCTTTGCGGCTCCGTGATAGTTATTTTTACTACAATTGTTTGTCATATAATGTTGGTTATTTTAAATAACCTGAAGCATGATATAAAACTTTAGAGCCTTTGAAGGACGCCATCACGTCTTAGTGAAATCAATAACTAAATAATCCCAGAAGACTACCTTGCAAAACGTGCCCACTGCCCAGTCTGCAGGTGACCTTTGTAACTCAGGAGCCTTTTTATTTAGCAGAAAGCATAATTCCAACATTTAAAAGTAGCTTACATTTAAAATAAATGTATTTTCTCAACAGAAAGCAATTTAGATGGCATTTTGTGAAAAATGTACTTTTTGGTAAAAAAAATGTGTTGGGAATTTACAATTGTTACTTTTAAACTCTGTTAACCCTCATATTGCGTTTTTTATCCTAACTGTAACACCGAATCTCACATTAATACCCATAAAGGTCCGCAATATATTAGCACATAAAAAACAAAACTTCAATTTAAAAAAGTCTGTACTATGGCAAACTACAAAACTTATCACTTACCAATATATTTCATTCACTTATCAGGCATGTGTTATCCATAACCATCTTTATTTAAAAACATATGTAAGAGATTTCCTACTTGAGTTACTGCAAATTTTATGTCATATTTGAATTAACAAGCCCTAATATCGAATTTCTATATAACATTGTTCAGAAATGATCCACTATACTCGCCATCTTTAAATTCCTAAATCAACTCTATTGCATGCTAAATAATACAACTTTATTTAATTGTTTGGCTAATACTGAAATAATGTGCTGCTATGGTAATAAATCTTGCAATAAGTGATTCCTTTAGGGTGTTTTACCATACAACTATTATTCTCGAAAATGGCTGCAGAAATCTGAGTTAAATAGTGTTTAAAAGCATCTACAATCTTGTTAAAACTGGTAAAATCTACTGCTGTGCTTGGGAGCGTTGTTCTTGCACTAACTCAAAAGCAAAGTCCGGTGAGCGTGAAAGTGACTTCCCCAAACCCACTCCTTCCTATCACGCAAACACACAATGTTTCGGTATTTCGTTTTCAAGAGCTAACGTTGTTAATTAATTAAGTTAAAAATTAAAAAGCTTTATCCAACCGTCCTCCATCATCACACAATTAACTAGCCTTACCTTCAACTACAAGTCTTGTATCTCATTCAATTTAATTTTAGTCGAAATACCATAAACACTGTCTTATTTACCACTTAATCTAACTAATTACCTCTCGAAATATTTGTAAATATTTTGATATCACATAAAATGGAAATATATTGTAACAAGAATACAATATAACAATACAATATACACAGAACACAAACATTGTAACAATCAAAATGTAGCCTTTATTTTTTATGTTTTTATTAATTGTGCGGCTTTATGTTGTACACAATATACACCATTTTGTGATTGCTTTTATCATGTTTTTATTATGTAAACATCTTCATCATAACATTTGTATATTTTTTAAGCGCTTACTTCATAATTTAGTTGAAAGCTACTAGCTAACCACGTGTTTGAACCTAAAGACGCTTGAAGAAATAATCAATGGAAATTTCATGTTTTTCTCACTGAATCTTTTCTTCATATTAACTAGTGTTTAATCATTTAAAACCCAAGTAAGCACTTAGAACTTACTGTCTGAGGTTCTAAATCAGGAAATGGTTTGTATTAAATAAAAGATAAATTACGCAAAATGAAATAAATACATAAATATACCTAAGACCTAGTTCACCTTATTTGAATTACTAAAGCTCAATAATAGTTGTTAGTATCTCTTACAGAAAGCATCAGAATTTAATAATAAATATATTAGGAAAAGATTTTTACAAAACCAAACATAAATTACACATAATTAAATATATACCTTATTTTATCAAATTACTAAAGCTCATTTGTAATTATAAGTATAACGATCTGAAAGCATCAGAATTTAGCCTAAATATTAATTGTGTTATTACCTTTAATATGTCTATACATTTTAATATTGTCATTCTAAAATAGCAGTAAAATCATCGTGTTTTTCCTAATTTAACGATTATTGGTTGCAATAAAATCCTTTGGATGGTTATAAAACTGTATTGCTAGTTAAAGTGCGTTCAACAGGTTTAGCTTTATAATTGGTTGAAACTCTGTCTAGTTATTTGTTTTGCAATGGTCGTGCATTTTTTGTTTGAGTTTGATACAATTCAATTTCATGAAATTGCTGTGATAGTCCCATCAATCGTGAATTGACCATCCGTATATTTGTCAATGGTACATACAATGTATGTTGCAATGTCGATCTTGCAAACCTTATATAATATCATCAAAGCTAAGTAACAATGGTAGAATCATTCAACTATTTTATTTATAGTTTAAACTTTTAATTTATAAGTGCCAGCAAAATGCGTATATTATAAATTACAATACAATAACTGATAACTTAATAACTTAATTTGTATCCGATAAAATACACACTTTTAAACCCTATTCTTATTCTTATTGACTTATTAATGAAAAACAAAGTAATTGATCATAACTTTTTTTATTTTTATTTGTAAACTAAAGAAAAGAAGTACCGTACATTAATAACAACATAAAATAAAAATAAACATAAATAAACCTTGAAGTACATGGGTTACCATATAGTTTCATGCGGTATAGAATTAATAAATACATATCACAGATGGTAAAATGGGAAGCCTCCAATGAATTCCATAAGACAAATGTATTTTAATGAGGGGAAACGTGATTGTGAAATATCTTAAACCCTAAATTTAACAATAATGTTTCGTACTTTGCCTTTCGTAAAATTCTTCCTTGCTAAAGTGTACTATTGTTTCTTAAAATTGTTAAGCTACAGAGTTACGCTAGTAATTACTATTAAAATATATTTTTGTTTCATTTGTTCATATTAGCTGTTCGTTGTGTCAATTAAAAATTGGACGCATATCAGAAAACAATATTATGATTAAAATTAGAGAGTTTAAAAACATCAATGAATAAAACCAGTTTCATTACAATTTTCAATGTTACAAAGGAGTGAAAACCTGTAATAGCCTATTATCCTAATTTCTCTCAAATTACTATTTTAAATTTCTCTATAGCAGAGGAACTTTGTGGATAGATAAAGACTATTATTGAGTTTTAGCAAAATGCAACATCAGTACAAAGCAATGATGTTATCGTTTGGGCGATAGGACGTCCTTGTGTCATAGAACGCAACGATCATTTGATAGTCCATTTTAAACTCCTCCCACTATATATTTTTTACATATAGTACAGCAACAGTAAATATCACATATGAGTTTAATTTCGTCCTCCGACAATCCAATCGATTATGAACGATTCAGTCCTACAACGATAAACCTACAGCGTTGGTTTAAAACCTAAGTAAAATTGGTAAAATTTGTTTATCTTTTGAAGGTATTTTACGACCAAATATCGCAATGTTGTTATAAAGTAACTTTTACATTAAATTAATATCTAGTACTAACAAATACTATATATATTATGTACTATTTATATACGTATCTTCTCAATATACTATTTACAGTTCTCACTTTATAAATATTATGTAGTATTATTTTAATATAAGTTCTGTAATAACCTCGTGAAATTATAATATATTGTTTATCAAGACTAGTAAAGTTTATTTCCAGGGTCACTTAGTTGAAAATATTGAAGTCAACAAATATAATAAATGTTTTAATTCACGAATGTGTTCTCTATATTGCTTGTTTACTGCTTTATTAGAAATATTTCTGAAATTATTTTTCATATATCCATAACAATATTCCTTAACTTGTATAATTATTATGTTTACGTCAAGATATACATTTTTTTATATTATATGTGCTACTGATACTTTAAAGCATTTGTAATTTTAACGGATGTTTGTAATGAGAAACGGTACATTGCAAACAGGTCTATTTGTGATTCCTTTATATAATATAAAGTAAAACAATTTGATTGAAATTAACTGGTTTGTCAGTTCATTTTATTTTATATTTTTATACATAATAATTGTATTTTGCTGTTAAATGTGTGTCACTTATAATGAAATTATGTACTATGTCAGGGCGTTAAATTTTAAAAAAATTATAGGTTTGAATAATATCAGAAACAATAATACTCAGATAATTCAGTTTATTATACCAGATAATCAGATCAGAGACATAATCTCAGCTTTTATACCAAAAACTGATCCAATTGAGCAGCGTACTGTGTTGGAAGATTATTATGCAATCAAATTCAACATAAGAATTTTCCACAACATAACAAGAACAGTTTAATCATCTCGCAAATATTTATAGCAAAACAAGTTTATTTTATCATAATATTTCGCTTTTTATGTCATATACTTTAGTTTTCCAGCTCGCATTGAAGACATAGCCGCTTGAAATTGTCAAAACCTTCTCAATAGTTGACATTTCACTGACGGTTTGATAGCGTGACTACGACAATCGCATGTCACCATTTTATAAGATAATATAATCAATTCTGAATTATTCCCGGTATAAGGGTAATAGTCAAAATAAAATGGAACTTCCTACTTTGTCGTAGCTATAACGTTCTATTGGTTTAACATAAAAATGATTGTCTTGCTTTTGTTTTGTAAATGGTAGGTTATTATAAATTATATTTTTTATATTACACATTACTCAAAAGAAAATAAAGAACTAAAACTTTCATTAGGTGAAAAAGCATAGTACTTTAACAATATGTTTTTGATATTAAATCTGTTAACTTTGTCTTCATACTTTAAATAAGTATATAAAACTGTATGTTATATGTGTACATTCTATTGCCTATCTCAAAGTTAAATCAGTTTTAATATAATCCTTAAACAAACTTTGTGTAGGTAAATGTTTTACTTTATAAAATGAAATGTTTACTCTTTAAGACTAGAGTTTGGGGAAAAGTTTCACAACAAGAATCCTTTCACGGATTATTTTTTATAATCCAAATGTAATAATATATACTAAAATTTCAATAAAAGCAATTCAGAATAGATAATATAAGTTATAACTTAAGTTTTAAGTTATTTCTTCAAATACATATTTTTAAATACATTTTATTGTATAACCTAAAACAATACAGTAATAATAATCCATTAACAACGATATTAGAAATGAAAGTATAACCCTCCATCAAAAGTACCGGTAGGCTACATCCTCCAGAAAGCTATATCCTTTGTCAAAATATTGCCATTCAGAGTTGAGTAATGAGAATTGTTATGAATGTTTGAGCCAATAGTGAAATATCACTATAGGCCTACTGTATTTTTGTCTCTAAAGATAAGCAATACAATCATCAATCTATATTTCCTCATAAAAGTTTCTGTTTTTCCCTCTGAAAAAACTATGATTTTATTAACTAAAAAATCAATAGTTGCAACTTATTAGATTATGAATAAAAATTCTCGTTAATTTATAAAGTATTTAAAATAATAAAATATTTTCAATTCGAATCCTAATAATTTATTTGTAAGAAAATATTATAGTGAAACAAAATTGTTTTAATTTTGCACCATACAACTCGACAACCATACTCGTCTAACAGTTTTAATATATGATTAATTCATCTTTAAAATTTCACCTATATCGTTGTTAGGTTTCGTTTGGGAGTTCTATTTAATAGTGCTAAAATAACGTATAAAGTAAAACTAAGAAAACAAAATTGTTATCAAGAATGCATACCACCTTTACTTCTCACTGTTTCAAAATTATGTTTTGGTGGTTTAATTTAATTTAAAAGAATCCAAAGATCTAAGATTTATCAAAACTTAAATGATCATTGTATTATGTAGTAAAATGTTATAATAAAAATAAAATTAAGATGAATGATCTAAAATAATAAATTTATTAAAACTATATATTATTTGCGCAAACAAAGGATTGCATGATTCTAATTAATTTAAAAAATTACTATAAACCGTTCGTAGTGTTTCGGCTAGTTTTATTATTAATGGCAGCTACATTATCACCGTGTATGAAGTTTTTACTGCGTAATTAATTATTTGAAACATTGATTGTCAAACCACTTTTATCTGCATGTTACATATATGTGTGTTTACGTACATGTGTGTTTGTAATGGAAAATCCAATCTGTTGAAATGTTTAGAAACACTCAGGTTAGTATTTCCTAATAGTAATACAAACCCTTATATACTAGTAAAAATTTTCAGTTTTTGTTGAAAATAATTTCCACAAAAATGTTTCTAAATGTGTACAAAAATTCCTATTTTAATTTTCATCTATTTGTGAGTAGGCCTAGTGCATTTCCAAACAAGCATCAATTTTTTATTTAATGGATAACCCAACTATACTATTTTTAAACTTCCAAAATGTATGAAAATTGTATATTCATTTGTGTAACTAGTTTTCTATACTATGTGTGCTTTATTTTCACATAGCTCACTTAAATATCAACTCTAAATAAGCATTAAAAAGATTGGATATAATGGAAATTTAGTATAATGGGTTAAGTGTGTTAAAATCTGATGTTTTTGTTAATAACAGATTTTTTAAGCACATACTTTATAGGTTTGTTTTTAACACATATTTTGTGGGTTTAAACTTGCGATTTCTTAAATTTAAAGAAGAAATTAACGACGATATATCGTTATTACAAGCGACGTGAAAGTTAAAGTGAAGCAAACTCAAAACTACCTACGTTTCTCCGTAGCGTATGTATCTATCTGTTTGTTAATTAATTATTTAATTCCTCTAGCTCATTGAGTAATAATCTGCATATAAATTAATTACTGTATATTATTAGTACTACCTAATGTTTGACCTGCATTCAAAGCAGGATTTCCTGTTTAGTATTCAGGTGTTTTAAACACTAGCACACTGAACTCAAGTTCGATAAGCTTTGAAGCGCTCTCAATGTCTTTACATTACGTTATTAAAGTTATCAAATTAACACGACCTACATCTCGTATTTGGTAATTACTGTTTACAATAATCTCAAAACAAATACAAACTTTATAAATAGTTAATATTATATTAAAGAAGTTTATTACATATAAGTACGTTACATATTTAGCCTAGTGGCCAGACCAACAAATTATTTTCAATATAAAAGTCAGATGTGGTTTGAGTTTGCTCCAAACGTTGATTTTTGTATTGAGATAAAAATGTGGTAGGAAATTTATCTGTAGCACACAATTAAATGATATTTGAGTATATAAAACGAACAAATACAGAAAGGAAGTTTTATTGCTATAATTGTATCACTTCCTATAATCCCATTAGTCGCATGTATCAATTAGTTTTGGCAAAATTGTACAAACAAAAATAAAACAAAAGTGTTTTCTAACCATGATCTGATTTCAGAATTATTTCTTTTGTGATAAATTTTTTTAAATAAATACCATGCTGACACATTGTATAAAATAATAATAATTAATTATATCCTGCATGTCATGATTTTTTTTAAATTAATTGCTACATAACTTTAAAATATAATTATTTGTTTTGTGTTTCAGGTAAACAATACAGAAACAAAGAATTTAAAACAAATGCTGAAGTGGCTTCTGAACGTTAGGAAGGTGTGTGTGTAATTAAATTAAACAACACTGTTTTAGATTTACATAAATAATTCTTATTACCAATAAGATACGAACAAATTAGCTTCTAAAATATATATGCCAAACAAGAAAGAAACACATTTGTTTTTAACACACAAATGGAAACCGGGAAGACAAGTAACTTCCATTACCACTTATTTTTAAAATGAGTTATTAATATTATATATATCTGAATGTATTACAGAACATAAATATATAATATCTGAATATTTATAGAATATATATATATATATTAAAATCTTATATAAATACGATAGTTTCTTATAATTTTCTATCGTGCAATCTCTTTTTCTTCCTCTTCAGTTTAAATTGCTTAGATTTTTCAATAACAATAGATAAAATATTAATTAATCAATATTTGTTTTTAGAAATGGTCAAGGGAAGAGCATGATTTTTCTCTTTCAACTATATTGCTAGTTTGAAAATACAGTAAAAATGTATAACTTCAAAATGCATAGTCTAAAACTGGAAGTATAGTTTGTTCACCATTAAAAAACTAGATTTGGTCTTAAGATTTGATCGAAGCTTTTCTTTTTCCCCTTTATTAATTCTAACGTTTATTTTTTCACAAATTAAAACATAAGTACATACAATTACTTTAAACGTTAATTATATACAAATTAAATAAGTATCTGTATTACTGTCAAAGTGTTTTAACAACTTATTTAATTTTGTATTCAGATAAATTAAACCTGTTTTTCAAGATATTATAAAATTTCTCATAAAATTAATTGAATTAATTTAAAAAATGATTATATTCCTACAATATTGTTCGTATATTTAATTCCCTGTACTTATATAAATTAAGCAAATTAACAGCAAACAAACTTTTACAATAACTTTATTGGATTTACTTTATGAACTACTTATCATAGTTGTGTTGAAAGTTTTCCTCAAGACCTAAAATCTTGCTCACTTTATTGCTTTTCGCAAATGGAAGCATTCGAATGAAATCATTAAAACTCTCGGGCTTTCAAGCAACTTAATTTAATTAGGTTCTGTTTTAATATTTATTTTACGTGGTAACTGTGATATTCAATTCCGCAATCAAATCATGGTAGAATATTTTATGAAACTTGGCGGATTTTGTATTTCGATGAAAAACTAACTTTTCAAAAAACAAAGTAAGAAGTGTAGTTCAAGAATTACTGGTGCGTCTATATTTTCTAATGTAATTGAGAAAACATTTCAGTCCCAATTATTTGTTTGTGTGTTTAAAATCATCATATTATGCGAGGAAGTTATTTAAAAATATAAACACAATACCATCTTCTTATGTTTACCTCCTTCTTCCTTATTAGTTATAATGTACATGATGTTGCAACTATCAATTATAACACTTTCAGTCAATGTTTTTGTTAATGGTCGTCAACCAAGTACAATGTGCCTAATTGTCAACGGACGGCGAAGGAATCAATTGACAATTTTCAAACTTTAGTAAAATGTATTAATACTCTATTGGGCTTAAAATAGAGCGCCAAGTAGCTTATACAAGTCTTGAGATGTTCTACCAAAGGTTTTAGTATTAAAATGTAAACATTATGCGAATAGCCACCAGCATTGGTGTTTTAACTCAAGTTATTTAATCATTATAATTAATTAATTACCTTATTTTCTCGTCCAAACAATCCTTACTATTAAGCTGGTCGTCCATTAGGTCGGTAGAGAGGGGCGGCGCAGCGGTTTACCCACCATTCTGGTCACCTGACATTCAGTCATGATTTTGACAGTATTCAAAGCTACAACGATGGACACAGACAGTGACGAAGAAGTGTTTTTTCTTGCAGCGTTAGTTGAAGCAGAAGAAGATAATGTAAAAAACGTAAGATGTGGGTTCATGAAATTAATTCAAAAAGTCTTATCTTTGGAGAATTTCTTCACTTTTCCCAGATCTCTTGGGAGATGACGAAAAATTCTTTAAATATTTTACTATGTCACAAGTCACAAAAAAAAATTCTATGTACTCCTTGCATTAATCAGGAAAGATATCGAGAAACAAGACACGGCATTTCGTGATTTGGTACATTTTTAAGGAAGGGAGACAAGTAATTGTTTGTTAGTAATGAATCTACAAAATAGACTTACCTTTGAAACCTTTGTTGTGACTGTAGAGAACTACCTGCCGATATGAGAGTTAAATAGGTACGAGTGTTGCCGAGGACAGTCGAAGATATCGAACCCAACAAATTCCGACCACGACCTCGTCCACTAGGTCGGTAGAGAGGCGCGACATGGCGCAGCGCGGTACCGACCTCCAACAGTTTGTCATTTATTCGCACCGCGCTACCCCCATTAAGACGAAGCCTTATGGGGCCTTTTCTGTTATAGCCCCGCATTTACAAACTATTTTCTAAAACTATTTTCTATTCTCAAATTATTTTCTATAGAATGAGGATTAATCGGGAATGTCCAAATAACTATTTATAACTACTCCATAACATATAAGGAAGGAAGTTTCCAGTTTTTGTTAATATTCGATAAGGGTTATCGCAAACGCGTAACTTTACTATTCGACTCGAGGGGGGGGGGGGGGGGCCTTAACTATTCGACTCTAGCCTAATATTTTTGCAGACAACGACGTTGTTTTACATTTTACTGTTAAATGTTGAATACAGGTCAACATACTGTGACTAAATAGGTTAGGTTAGAACCGTCTAGGTATTTTTTTATTATTATTTTTGCATATCTGTTGCCATATGTTAGCCTAGAGTCAGATAGTAAGTTGCGCATGTTTAAATGTTGTTGTTTTTTCTCCCAACAATTATACGTTTAAATGATGAGTAAACATTATATTTCACATTTGTAATTATATCCCGATTAATCCTCATTCTATAGAATATAATTTGTAAATGCGGGGATATAACAGAAAAGACCCCCTTTATGTTATAATTTAAATATTGTTTTCCTAAAAAAAATTACTCTTCAGTTTTAAGTTTTCAATTTAAAACCCAAATTAGCTAGTTACTGCTAAATTTTTGGTCTAAATAATAAACCATATTAGGTTGTTCAAGCTCGTAAAGTTTTAAGTAATATGATTCTAAACAAATTATTTCGTCGTAAATAAATTTAGTTCGAGAGAGGTAATTTTCTGAGCCGCGCCGCGCCTCTCTACCGATATATGGACGGCCAGCTTTTTCTAGTCACCATCGGCACAAAAATGTGTTGCAATTCATTCACATAATCCAAGCATAAAAACTTATTTACTTGTCAAAACGTAAAAATAACAAACATATGTTTTTACACTGATTTTTTTGTACTGTAAGTTTTATGGTGACTTAGTTTTACCGAAACCGATCATCAACTCCTATAAAAGTGAGTGTACGTCCGTACATACGTACGCGGAACTTGAGTAACATATAATATAATTGATTTCACCCATCATCTGTAATACTTAAACAAACCCAGAGTAGCTTATAGTTTGGGGTTATGTTTACAACTTCAATCGTTATAATTTTTTGTGAAGTTGATATTTTTATTAAATATTATGAGTTATAGAACTAATTTATGCTATAAAATACATTATAATATTTGCTTTGAGGTTATAAACTGTATATAAATACAACCTTTTATCATCATTATATTTGTACAAATTTAAAGAAGAGATATATTCGTTTAAGTTTGGAAACATTCGTTCATCTTCGTATTAACATCAACATACATATCGATTATTAATTTCTTTACTGCAATATTAATAACTTCTAAATAATTTGATCTAGCAGTATGAAATAAAATGCAATTATAAGATAGTATTTTTATCTTTCTTTAACTATATAATAACGTCGACTATGTAAATAAAATTAACTATATAATAACGTCGACTATGTAAATAAAAATGTGTAACAAATAGGCCTACAGTTTTATAATCTTATTATTGTACACATTTACCGAGTTAAAAATCACCGTCAGCATAGTTATGTAGGCCTAGATAAGTATTCCTTAATGTTGTTTTTTAATAGTTTGTTTTAAAATTGTGTATTTCTGATGTGTATCTAATTAATCAGCCTGTGATTTTTCACGGGGGCTTACTAATATGTGCAATAATAAGGATTGTTTGGATTGTGGAGAAAATAAGGAATTAATAATAATAATTGCATAACTTTAACTAAATATTAACACACATACAACTTAGGCAATAGTAGTTTACGCAATGATTGTATTATGAAGGCCTTTAAGCCACGAGTGAGATGTAAGTTGGAACACGAGCGAAGCGAGTGTTCTAAATATCTCACGAGTGGCTTAAAGGCTGAATACAATCGTTGCGTACACTACTTTATCTACGACCAAAAATATACAGGGTGTAAAAAAATAAGAAGTGTGTAATAATTCTTCAATTTGATACCCTTTTAACAGGAGTGAAATTAACATTCCTTTTACTCATAACCATACTAAAAAAGGTGAAGTAAAGATATAGTGAGCTAATCGAAATTTGGGATATAAATAAATAACTCACAGTAGATGACACACTTGTATTATAACGTGTTAAAGACAAATTTATAATATTTCTTTTGATTTATAAACTGCAAATAATACTACTGCAAATAATCACTATCACTCATGTTTGCGGAATGCGTCAACTCACGTTTGAGGTTAGTTACAATAACACACTAACATCCGGAACGTATGGGTACAATCAGCTGATGTACGAATAGCGTTATTTTTATTACAACTCTACTTCCGTCAAATGACGAGCTCTCATTGGTCTAGAGCCTATTATGTAAAGTGACTCCTGTTAGGTAAAGATATCATTACCTAATCGGGTTGGCTTTTGGTTTGTAATGTACCTCTTTCTGATGTTACTTGTAATAGCGTTATTGGTGTTTATTGCAATGGTCGTAGATAAACATATTTAATTGGCATTTTCAAATCTTTTAAAATAACACAAAACAAAAACATGTCCTACACCTTTGGTGCTTTCTGCCCTAGCGTTTAAAGATAGTTCATGGATTGATTTTGTCAATGTCATTTACATTATAATCAGAATTTAGATATACAGGTTTTATTCAATAAATGAAGGCGTATATAGATGACAATTAAATAAATTTGTAATTTTATCCTTATCATTATTCGTGAAATAATATAGAATATAAATTTTAAAAAATTACATTACTTAAAAAATGTGTAATACAATCTCTGGGAAAATTTCTTTAAAGTACCACGAATCTGTAAACATAATTTTCCAAATTATTTGTTAATAACAATTCTTTAAAAAACTTTAACACTTTACAATTTATAAATTTGTTGTAACTGCTAAGTAAAAATGGATTTTTTGGATTTACTAATCTAATTATCGTGTTTCATGGTTTAACCATAAGCATTGGAATAAAATAAATTATTTTGATGCACAAGCTTCAACCGGTTCAGTTCGAAATAAACTGTTTCCACATTAAATGTCAAACAGACAGTCTTTACTTAAATTAATTGTGCAAAGCTCTTTGAATGCTTTGAATCGCAGCTTGCGGTGTCTGAAGAGCAAACATTCACATTAACGGCAACTGTTGCCCCTCTTCGTCTCCAATTCCAAGTCTTGCTCAATGCTTGTGTTGTCTCTCAGTTCACTTTTATATTCTATCTGGTTTTATAACCTAATAATTTGAATTATAATAATACTGTGTTTATATTATTCTTATTTTCATAAAGGGCTGAAACAAATGTTGACCAAAACAAAAGAGTTACAAAAATAACGAATAATTACCTTATTTGTTATCTAAAATATAAAATTACGTATTTATACAACAGTTCCCTTACTTTATAGAAACAAAATGCGATCCTTGTAGGATCAATTGTTTTTCTATGTTAGGGTCAGCCAGCCTTACTCTTGACCAGCTATAGTTTTATCAACACTAAATTCTATACTTTATAAACATAGGTACTTGTAAAACATTCTAACCCGAGTATATTCCAATAATCAAAACTAAAAACTTGTTTTCTATTAATTAATGTGTTGGCTAAGGCTAGTATTAAAATTATATACTTGATTTATTTGACTTCAAACATTTTAAAAGAATTTATATATATTCATTTTTCAAGATATTTACTAAAACTTTGCTAATACCCTATCCTCTCTATTCCTAATAGTATTACACCTCTCAGGGTGTAAGAGGTATGCTCATTTACTTTATAGGAAAACTGTAGCCACTCATTACCTACAATTAATTGATTAATTGTGATATGAAATGTTTTCCATTGATGCGATGTACGGTAATGTGGCTGGAAGCCGCCACTTCTTTTCACAGGTCTCCACTCCACTAATATGTAATTTATACCTTTCATGGTTATTGTTAATGTTTGATCTTTAACTAAACTGTAATTTCTCCAATTTATTTATAAAGTAAATGCAATCTACACTTAAATTATATAAACTAATCTATTAAAAACGAATGCGATGAAGAATATTTGCTTTTATAAAATGTAAAAAACTTGTCAAAAGATTTTAGCTGCCTACAAATGTTATGCTATTAAATAAATTGAAATGTTATGTGTATTCTGTTGATAACTCCAAATTAAAATCATTAAAGAGAACTGTGGCAATTAAATGAATAAGAAACTTGCTATTGTATACTAATAATGTAGCTTAACAATTATTGCAGAAAGAGTATGTAAACAGGGCATTTAATCTTATCCTATAGCACCAATATTTCAAAGTCTATTTAGAATATTATTACCCGAGGAAGAAGTTCAAATTGATTTTCTCCAGCTGCTTTACAGTGGGCTAATATAAAGATCCATTTTTAAAGTGCTTCAGAATTTCATACGTTAGATCCTGCAACTTGTCTAAGTCTAAAGATCAGCTCATCTAAATGTGCTAATTTTGGTAAATATGTTCTTTATAAACCATCTAAATAAATATTTCTTTAGTGTAAGCTCAGATGACAAAGGCGGTCCTTTCCGTCATATCCAGCGATTAAAGGAAAGTCGGATCCAGAAAGTTGCAATTGGTCATACAAATATATTACTATAGAAGGTACAAGTGGTAATACATTATACGTGTTACAAAAATTTTTAGTAAGTTTTAAAATTACTTTGCTTATTATTAAGAAATTGATGATGGTTAATATATTTATTGTGTTTTAAAACATTGCAATTCAAATTTAATAAACTGTGAATATGAAAATACAACGTTGTAAAACACTAGCCACTACTGAACTAATTAATGCATATTAAATACACAGAGAAAACCTACAAATTGTTTGAAAGCTTTCCCTAATGCCAATTACATTGTTTCCTGCAATTTAAAATGATTAATTTCCATAGTGACTGAAGAAATTGTATCTATTAAACAAAACAAATATTTTTGTTTGTGGAATAATATTAACAGTCTGCCAATAATAAATTTGTATAAAACAGTACTTCTTTGAGTGTGTGTACTTAGTGGGTTTTCTTTGAGCGTTTTACACCATCAAAAACACTAATTTTAAGATTGTATTTATGAAAACTTATTTTTAACAATATCATATTGGCGTTTTACTGTATTAATTGTTACAAAATATACAAATATATTTAGTAGATGTTTGCTAAATAAATGGTTATATAAATGGCGTGTGTCGAAATATATACAAACTATCTCCTGCCTTGAATACTGTACCAGGAAAAAATCAGACGAAAAACAATTTTTTGCTATTATTATTTCTGCTATGTTTTCAATCCAAAAAAGGGATTTAGATAAAAAAAGCCTCGGTTTCACATATTAGGCGCAAGGTAGCCCAAGGTTTAACCTAAGGTACATTAGTTTGAAAATCAAACTTTCTTAGGCCCACTCAAACACAAGATAGTAATAACTTCACAAATGGCAGTGCACTAAGAGAATATTGAAATAGATGTCTTAAAGATCTGACATTTATAATATAGAAAGATCTGTCAATTACTTACATGCATAACAAATTAATAAGCCCTTAATTACAAAACCAGTTTAATCGTTTTTGCTGTATTCCCAAGAAAATAATACAAGCGTTTTTACTGTAGAAACAAGAGAGATGAAAATAAAATTACAAAAATTGCCATATTATACTCAGATTTGTCTTGTTCAACTTGTCTTACATCTGCAAGACGACTACAATATTAGGCCTGTAACTAAAACATTTTTGTAATTGACTAATGTCCACAATTATCACGTCCAGTATACTCGCTGAACAGCGGAACTTTGCTGCGTGGCTTGATAATGATTTGTTTTATTAAATAAAACTCTCAATGCCCCTATTATAGTCCAGTCAATGAATGCATTGTAGAGTGCATGGAATATGCGATAATTTTTTACTTTAGGACTTTGTTAGGAGTAGTTAGGAGGTAAACATACTAAAAGTGTCCACCCCTGGGAGGTGAGCATAAGGCGGGAGGGGGGTGGAAAGGTCCCATTTTTAGGTGTTTCGCTTATATCTCGGAAACGGTGTACTATAGAAAAAAATGTTTCAAATAAAAAAGGTCCAACCCACATTTATCGTGGTACACAGCCTCTATCAATCCATGTAAATACTTTCATTGTATGATTCGTAATAATATAATAAAAGCTATAACTATAAAAAGTGTTGTGTTTCAATTACACTTACCTTATTTCCATTGTTAAAGTATTGTACTTCATCATGATAGCAAGTTACAGCAGTTAAAACGCAACAGGATCTCAACATACTAATTTCTAGAGGAACTTCGTAAATTTAGTCGAACAAAATTCTAAATTTACGTTAGGCCTAGACCAATGTATTACCATAACAACCAATTGAATAAAGTAAGGGGTAAAACAGCTGTTTGCTCTAATATTTCCATTAACGCCTGATTTCAAACTTTAAAGCAACTATTTTTCGTATTTCTAACTCTTAGGTCAGGTTTTTATTAAAGTTTAGACCAGAGCCTTGCTGGTTCATTTAACGTTTATTATAACTGCTGTTATAAAATAAATATACGAAGTAATATGATTTGAACATTTAACATTATTTCCCGTTTTAGTTTTCGGGTTATTATTAATCCTACACCTTTATTATTAAAAAAACGTAACATGATTATGTGCATAGAATGTTCCAACGGGGTTGGCGTTCGGAGCAAGCAGGGGTTTCTCCTAGTAATTTATAAAAAAATGTTGTGTTTTAAATTAAATTACCTTATTTCCATTGTTAAAGTATTGTTCTTCATCATGATAGCAAGTTACAGCAGTTAAAAAGCAACAGGCTCTCAACATACTAATTTCTAGAGGAACATCGAAATTAAACGAAGCCTACATCTTAGAAATTCTATAACTTTTGATTGGTTGAAGATAAAATGGCAAAAGTGTATATAAAATTGAAGAAAATTTAATGCTCTACACTTCGTTTCTGAAATTTTTTCTGATAAACGCTCGTGGGAGGCATTATAAGCAAATGTTTAACAAAAAGAGTGAGGTAAACACGATTTTTTTCGAAAATTGTCGATTTTCAATAACTTATATCTCGAGAACCATTGAGAATTCGACAAATACGTACAGAAACTATTTTATAAAAAATGTAATTAACTTTCATTTTTATTTGAAACATTTTTTTTCTACAGTGCTCCGTTTCTGAGATATAAGCGTAAAACCTAAAAATGGGACTTTTCCACCCCCCTCCCGCCTTATGCTCACCTCCCAGGGGTGGGGACTTTTAGTATGTTTACCTCCTAACTACTCCTAACAAAGTCATAAAGTCAAAAATTATCGCATATTCCATGCACTCTACACCCCTCTTTTGAGCACTCATTGACTGGACTACTAATCACTCCTTGCAATGGTGGTCAGACAAAATGGTTTCGAAATTTAACATGAGTTTTATAAAGTCTAAACTTTACAAAGTCTTAGACGAAACAATAATTATGATAAACCTGTTTAAATGATTAAAAGAAAGTATTACATAAAGTCTTAAGTAGAATAGAATCTATTTAAACATTTTTAGTTACACATTTTCTGTTTTAACAAACAAATGTGATAAACTAATTTATATTTAAATCTTATAAATTATGACATATTTAATGTTAGTCGGATTATTATTATTACTTTGTGTAGTTTTCTCTTCAACCACTTAACCAACAAAAGAAAATTGCTTAAGTTAAACTTCAGAGGTATTCTTTTTTTTCGTAGAAATATAACTTTGGTAGATCTAATACGTTACTCAAATGAGTGCAGAACACTCCAAATTTACAATTAGGAGGAAATCCGTTTTAAAACAATCGAAAAGGCATACCTTTGATCATTTACTTTCTCCTTTCAGCCTGAATCGACTGTGAATAATTATAGAAGCGAATATTGTCGATGCTGACGTCCCCATACATCAGCACTAATTGAGTTGAATCTCTGCATCAAGAACCTCGTTCCCATTGATAATTGATTCGAGATTAGTTTAGGGGTGGGAGAGGCCTTGCGGCCGGGTTTTACCCTCACCCCTTTCCCAATGGAATTGTTGGTATTATACATGTTTTGATAGAGGATTAAAGTGATAAATATAATTGTTACAGTTGCCGCATCTTTATTTATTCATTGGAAATGGTGGCATCGTGTGTACACGTTAATAGCTTTCCCAATGCTGGAATATTCGTGTGCATTGTGTAATCCCGGAGTGTGCCACAATTCGTTTGCCGCTGTATATTACACGCATACATTATTTACACGTGCTAAAGTCGACCGACACGATTGAGTTCAAATAAAACACATTATTCTGAACCATTTAATACTGCTATTGCTGCTTTACATGTGTTCGATAGTAAAGTATTAAATGTTGATTAGTACTCTTGATAAATTGAACTTACTATTTTTATAGTATAGCCTTAATGACGTTACATGATGAACAGGTTAAAACAAGGTTTTCTAGGAAAAAGCAAAAGGACTTTTTACTTAATCTTAAATGTTGCTTAAGTTTTTTAATCTTAACTTAATCAGTGTTTGTATAAGAGTATACACTTCTAACTTCTAACCAATTTCTAAAATAATCTAAAATTTCCTAAAAAAGCAATTTTTACACATATTCCTAGGCTATACATAGTAAAGATGAAAATTAAAGCTATTTTTTTTAATATGGAAGAAATATATGTTGTACTCTATCTCTGATAATTTTACTTTGTGATTAAGAAAAGAAAAATCATCTAATTTCTAGAAAACATTTGTTTTTGTTCGTTTCAACCGTAATAACTTTATTTATTTCTTTTACAAAGATTACTGTTATTTGTTCACTAATCCAAAAGCCAGATATAATAAATAATTTTTAAGTAAATAAAGCATTTTGTACTTTTGTATGAAAAAAATCAATAACACACACACATTTGTTCCCCAGTTTAGATATCATACGAGACAAATGTTTTGAAACTTTTATTAAAAACTTACAACTAATATTATCAAACAAAAATACTCCCACCACCATAATATGAAATCATTTAACCTTATCTCTTTAATATAGCTATAGTTAGAGCGAAAATTAATTTCTAAGCGTCATTATCTTTCTGAAGAATGTTCAGTAAAAGACAAAATGCCGTTCCAACATTCTGCACGACTCCATAACCTCATATGCTAATAGGTTCACCTTAGACGCCGCAATAAATCCACTTATCGATTCTCCAGAATCATTCATTTATAAGGCTTCAAGGAATGTTTGAACTTAACATTTTAATTAAAAGTATCCCGGTGTACATCCTGGAATAGTTTTTACCACTAAGATAAATTAAATTGTAGACATTTTTAGTTTTAAAGTGAAACTAGAAAGACGTCAAACCCTTTACTAACTTCACACAAAAATTTTATAATTTCTTTTCTTTTTAATAAATGTATGGTTTTAATTAATTATAACCTAAGCTAAGATATTGAATAATATTCAAAGTCTAAATCAAGAGATTAAGTGAAAAGGAATACATTTATATTAAAAGAATTAAGTATTCTTAAGGTTAAAGAGAACTAGTATAAATTCTGCCTACACATAAACACAAACCTAACCTACAAATTAAAAATACAAATAATTGTGTCGAAATACAAAGTCAGCGCTTAGTAAAAATATGAAAGTAAACTTTGTACTATTTATTATTGTACCAAACCGATCATCTTTAATCAGCTGATCTATGTATTTTAAAATAATACACAGCATTTTTAAACGTTTATTTAAATCATTTGAAAACTTCAGTACATGTTTTCTGCACCTTAGACCATACCTTTAATATTTAAAAAAATACTTAGGCAATGAGATTATATTTTTAATGTAACTTTACTTACTAGTTTAAATAAAATTTGTTGATTTTGTACGATCTGGGCTTAAGGATTCAGACGAATGGAGTTTAAGGACTATTACAGTTCGTAAGTTGTGGTAAAAGAAAAGGAACAGATTTTTGCATATAGTATATAAAATTTTAGTATAGGCGGGTTTTGTATTGTGATTAGATTGCATGGCATTGTGGGTAATACATCTTCCTAAGAATTATCGTTGCTTTTCTCATTGTACATGACCTAATGACTGAATCGTTACATTTATAATGTTTGTAAAACCTGAAGAAGCTTGAAAATATTTATCATTAGAGCTCATACTTTAAATTTTATCAGATTAATTATTATTTCTACTATCTACGTTACAATTTTGTTATAAGGAGTAGTATATTTAAAATATGAAATCATCTGCCCTTAAAAGAAATTTTTTAATCGATCTGACCTTTTACTAAACGCTAAGGGTCCATGTTATTTCATCTTCACTATGTTTACATCTCTTAGGCCGCAAGAACAATTTAAAACATAGAGAACTATGTGGGTGATTTTAATCGAGTATGCGATTTTTTTACTAAACCCGTAATTTATAATAGAATGGAGAAAATGCGAAAAATATCTGCCAGTTTCTGTATTCTCCAACATTGCAGAATTTGTCTTTACAAATCTTCCTGAACACAAATCTATTTGTATACAGTATATACTGGAATTTAATTTAAGTTATGAAGTTTGATTTAACAGTGTAACAGTTTTCTATTTAAAATCTCTCCGAGATAAGTCTTGTTCTGCGTACTCGGAATTTAATAAAACAAACACAATAAGAGAAGAGAATAGAGCTGAGTGTAGACACGTTCCATTGACCTAATTGAATGTGTTGTTAGCAGCCATCTTATCACCACAGTGTTACACCACTAATTGGACGCTATCTGTTACACCTTGTTCTAACAAACTTTAACTAATCTTCGCAATGAACACTGAACCCAATTGCAAGTACCTAATTTGTTCAACGTAGCATGGCTGAAGCTTGTGAATAACGATATTTATGCTACTTTCTTATCCTTACGTTCAATTTATTCAATATCAATATCCATGTGGTCGGGATGGATGTTCGGATTGTCCATCATTTACTTCTATATAAATCAACATCCAAAATCAATAAAATAAAAATGTGATTTAATTGATTAAAGAACAAGTCAAGTTCAATTAAGAGTTAATGTGAAATCCGTTTGCTAGAGTAAAGACAATTTGTCTATTTATTTCCTTTAAAGACAACTAAGATCTAAAATAAAAGTTATATGTTACTCATATTGCTAAATATGTTTCATTGCTATAACATAGTCTTCCAAAAAATATTAACTGTGCAATTTTAAATAATTTACAAAAATTTTCCACCATCCAGTTTGTTGATTTTTAAGAGTTGCATAGTCACATGAAACCAAAATAAGCATGTATTGAGATACTACCAAGTACCAAATATTTGTAACCAGTTATGTTATGTCGTATATTCATTGACAAAGCCATTAACGTCAAAGCACGGAAAGACTCTTACATTATTGGAGTCTTATACGTTTTATGGAATAGGGTCCAGAGCTTCGTTTATTATATTTATGGTAGTTTGTAGCTTGCAGTAGAATAAGTTTTAAAGGCCCATTTTAAAACAAATGCATTAATTGTTTGCAATATTGCCTATCTAAATAGCTTTGAAATTAGTGATTTATAAATTTTGTAAATTTAATTTCATCTTTAAAGAATAATTACTTTAAATATTCTGGTACTTTAAACAAAGATTGTTTATATCATGTTGGTAAAATAACTCAGTATAAATGATCTATGTAGGTGACACAAGTAGCTGTATACGGTGTTCATGCACGAAAATGTGTCTATAAATTCATTATTTTAATCAAATTATTCTAATAATGGGTTTTAGAGAAATTTACTAAATATTTTATGCCTTACATCAAAAATTCGCAAATAATAACGTGAAACAAATTATATCCAAGTAAAGTTTAATGCCAATAAAGTACGGCCATAATATCAAGTATTTTATGCGTACAAGACTAGTTGTAAAATTATAAAACAAGGGACGGTCGTAAACTATGGCTCCTTAGATTGGAAGATTAAAATACCGCTTCATAAATATCATTGCAGAAGGGCAAATATCTGATCCAATATCGTGGGACATCTTTAGCTTAATTTGCTGGTAGGCTTTTCAAAGAATTCTTGCATTAATCTTTCCAACTAAATTATATTTCTGTATTTCTTTTGATGAGAAACAGCAAGGGTAATTAAACTAAAGTACTTTTTTTATATTAAGTAACTCGTTATTATGATGAAACATTTCTTTGTTGCGAACCAAATTATTAAACAATAATTATTGTTGTTTGTAATTATTAAACAATCACAAATTACGTTACACAAGGGTGCCCACAGACAGGATTGACCTAGTCAACAGGAATTTCCATTCTCTATTGTAATCTACCTCACTTGAAGCTTATGTGAACATTTTCGATCCTATTCCTCTAGATTGCATGTTTTCTTCCGTTTGGCGGTTTTCCAAATACTTGCTTTTACCATTTATTGTATTAATCCTCAGCGATTGCAAGAGATTACTACAGACACTTGCTAAAATGTCGAGTCCTTCTATAAAGAGTTTAGGTTGTCGTTGCCAATGCTGTGTCATTTCTTCTCTCAAAACAATTTTTAAGAGATTTTATAAATTAATTTATAAATTCCTTTCCACTTAATTTATTTGATTAGATTATTTTACAAATCGTAATGGTGTCACTTTAACCATTTACTCCCTGTGGCATAAATTGGAACAATTTTTTTTATTTTCAACGCGCTTTTATTAGCCTAATATGAATGGAAATTTTATTCAGTTTTCACCGACTTCCGGACGTTTGATAATCTGAAATTTTGCAGACGTATTAAGAACCGATGACTATACAGTAATTAGTACGTATAAAAAGAGTATTGTTATTTGTTTGTAAGCAATGCAACTTTAAATTATAAAATATTTACAGGCTATATTTTAAAATATTCATAATTACTACTAAAAATCCGTATAATTTATAAAGATTAAAGTAATGTCAAAGTTTAATATTATATCTTATAAAACTTAAAACAATATTACACAAATTATAGAATTTTTTCAAAAAAAATTTAACTCTCGTAACTAAACAATAAAGTTAAATAACCAAACACTCCAAACCTA
>JAGFPH010007543.1:35010-64516 GCA_018207615.1 Philaenus spumarius | reverse complement strand
TGTTTAGTGCTTAGTAACATCGTTAAAATTCAATAATTATGTTGTAAAACTTAAGCAAATAAAGCTATTTTAACGAAAAGGTAGTATTTCTTTGATATCCCGCCATTTTTTCCTAATGCATCAGAATTAACTGACACTCAGGTGTATTTCTTTTGCATATGTGTATGTTAGGACTGTTGAGTTTCAGGTTTGTAGAGGTTTCGGTGCATCTAATATATTAATTAAAAAATAGGGACCTCTTCGTGGGACACCCGGTATTATAGATTAGATAACATCTAACACGTACAAAGAAAAAGGCTTACTATATCATAATTCAAACTCCTATCAGTATTAAAATTATGCCAACTTTTTTTACTAGACCTATTTGACCAGTTTGGACATATTTCTGGGGACCATGATCGGTGCGCATAGACCACTCCCTACCTTAGGTGTCACCATAAGACTCACTACAATAGCTCCTCTTTCCCATGGAAATTTGCTAAAAAGCCTTAGTACAGTATATCATAAATCTCAGACACCCACCAATACTAAAATTATATCAACTTCTTTATTTAGCATATTTGACCAGTTTGAAAAGCTACTTTACCGTATCACATTTTGGTAACATTTTATAACTTGAAAATTGCCTCTCTTCTATATAAAAATAAAAAATCTCCGTCCTAGTCAATCGTCATTCCAGTGAAAATATCATAGTATACAATACTCTGTTTGCATTTGCTTCGCCGCGGGGGTTGGTGAGCGAAACCATCTAGTAAGCACAGTATTTTTTCAATATACTAGATTTGTTTGTGCCAATCTTACTGCCGTCGGCTGTTTTTAATGAGTCACTTTCACACAATTTCTAAATATAACCTGTAGAATTAACCCGAGCAAATAATTAAGGATATATATATAGTTCTTTAGACACGTCAATGATGCAACAAAAACGAGTTTAGGCAGTAAACAGCGTCCGGAGCTTGTTTTGTAATCGATATTGGCCAAGCATTCCAATGAAATCTTTAAACGAAAGGAACTAAACATTGGTGTTATTAGATTACTATTGGAGAACACTGCGTGCTTCGCTCGCACTTGCTGATGCGCTGACGTGAGATGAGCGAAGTTCCAAAATTAAGTTTAGTTGTTTTATTGTTTCAACCAACTATTTATGAAATTGGTCTACACGTGAAGGTTCTAAAATAGCTGTCTGCGCGTACTAAATATATTAGTAGAATTGGGACCTCAGTCTCTAGCACCGGCTTACGGGCTGCTTCGTTCCGCTCTTGCAGCCTCGGATTATCGACTGCTTCGCTTCGCTCGCGACGGACAAACTCGCATCAGCCTGGGATCAGAAACTGTCCGAAGAAACTGTGGAAGCGGGTACTTTTATGGTATTTTAAGTTTTCATCGATTTTTGGTTAGATAAGGTCGTGTACAAAATACAAAATATGCATAAAAATCTCCTATTATTATTTTACTTTATCACAATACTATAGTATAGAGAAAGTATAGTGATCGCACAAAAAATCGATGTTGAGATTTTTTTGGAAATATCCGTTTTGGGACCCCCGAGTCCAAAAAAGTGGGTTTTACAAAATGTCTGTCTATATGTCTGTATGTCTGTATGTATACAAAACTAGAGAGAAAAATATTCGATCGATTTCGAACAAATTTGCACCAGACATGTCAGTTAGGCCTGTATGGATGCACGAAAAAAGGTTTTGAAAATTTTTGAAAAAAACCCCTTTTTGGAAACCCCCCCAAAAATGAGTTATTATTTTTTTATAAAAAATGGATTTTGATAAAATTTGGCTTATTTGTAGCCCTTAATGTACCCTACCATATGCAAAAAACTGCATATTTCTAAAAATTCTCGTTTATCTAATAATAATAATAATAATAACTGATTTTTATGGGTTTCTTGATCGAAAAGAAGGTTGTTTTTCAAAATTGTTCAAAACCTTTTTTCGTGCATCTTTACAGATCGACGTGTTTGGTGCAAAATTTGTTCGAAATCAATCCAATAGTTTTCTCTCTAGATAATAATAATTATATTTATTAGTTAATATCCTTCTTTAATATCACCTCTCCTACCCCTCCCACAGTTATGAAGTCACAGTGAATCTGTTTAATAATTTAAATGTGTTTTTGAGAAAGTATGTGCCATTTCCTGGTACCGTTTATTTCTAGATAAAAATCTGAAAAAAATGTCATTTTAGTACGAAAAATCTAAACAAATTTTACTTCCGATCAAAAAACGTGCTTCCAGTTGTTGGATTTTTCTAACGAATTCGTCCGAGAAAACCAACGTGTGAGCCAAATCGGACGTAAAATGCGGCTGCTAGAGTCCGTTAGAGAGCTGTATGTACAGTCACTGCAATAGCTCATCTTTACTAATTATAAAATATGAAATATGTGGATGGAGCTGGAAAATTGGTTAGCGTGTGAAGCACGCAGTGGCCACATACCAGTGAAACAAAATTAAAATTCCTTTTAATCTTCATTTTAGTGCGCGAACAGCGCACTTAATACTTGTCTTGCTAGTTTGTGGTTTTTTTATGTTGCCAACATTTGAAAGTAAATTCTTGTTGACGAAATGCCATTAAAACTTAATCACTTGTAGATTGCGTGTTGCCAACATTTGAAAATACATTGTCATCACATGTAAAGGTTTATTAGGTGACGAAATACAGCAATCAGCTGGAAATTAGTTAACTAGTTATACATTACTGTTGTAAGGATTTAAATCGTGTCAAGGTATTTTTACTAGTCAGCCTTCAAACTTGAACTATATATTACATGTTATTATGTTATAAGTGTTTTTCAAATAGCAATTAAAATGTTGGGAGTTTGAACAGTGTTAAATAGTTTTAAAACTCCCGGCGGTTTAGTTATATTTTTAATTTCTTTGTTTCTCTTCAAGTTCGCTCGGTATATCACTTCTAGTTAGCTCGGTATTTCTCTTCTACTTTGTCCGGCATATCTCCTCTAGTTAGCTTCGCATATCTCTTCTAGTTAACTCGGCAGATCGCTTCTAGTTAGCTCGGAGTTTCTCTCCTAGTTAGCTCGGCACATCTCGTCTAGTTCTCTCGGCATATCTCTTCTAGTTAGCTTTCCATATATCTTTTAGTTAACTCGGCATATCTCTTCTAGTTAGTTCGGCATATCTCTTCTAGTTCGCTTCGCATATCTCTTCTAGTTCGCTCGGCATATCTCTTCTAGTGAGCTTTCCATATATCTTCTAGTTAACTCGGCATATCTCTTCTAGTATTCCCACCAGTTTAGAAAATGTTTTCCTTGTCACGCTTAACATTTTGAAATGTTGAAGAGTTTCCAGGTCGGCAAAGTTACGTCAAACGCATAATAAATTTTTTAACCACTAATGTGGTATTAGTAAAGAAAAGTCGGTTACAAAATAGCTATAACAATCAACTTACAATGACATGTAGTAATGATGATCGTGTCTGTGAGCTCACCTCAGAACTTCGTTCTTACTGAATTAACTGGCGTTAAAGTCTCTCGGCACTCGCGTTCTCAATGGCTTGGTTATAACTTAGAACGAATTTGGTGATGTATACAATCTATCTAATTTGTATTTGTAATACTAGTAAGCCCCCGTGAAAAATCACAGGCTGATTAATTAGATACACTTCAGAAATACATAATTAAAAAAAAAACAACAATTTAAAACATCATTAAGGCCTACTTATCCAGGCCTACCGAACTATGTTGACGAACAATTTTAACTCGGTAAATGTATACAATAATAAGGATTATAAAACTGTAGGCCTATTTGTTAAACATTTTTATTTACTTACGTTATTAGCGAATTTCCATAGGAAAAATGAGCTATTTGCAGTGGCTCTTTTAAGACTCAAGATCGGGAGTAGCAAATGAGCACCGATCATGGTCCCCAGAACACGTTTTGGGGTGTCATTAAAAATCATATACATAGGCCTATATGTATATATGTGTTCGCACTCTAGCGGCCGCATTTTAAGTCCGATTTGGTCCAAATTTGGTACACATGTTGGTTGTCTACGTCGCTCGGACGGGTTTGTTAGCCAAATAATCCAACAATCGGAAGCACGTTTTTTGACCGAAAGTAACTATTTTTGGGGATTTTTCCTACGAGAATGATTTTTTTTTAGTGTTTTCTGCAAATATAAAAGTAGGATGTTATTCTGCACATTTTGTTTTTTCACGCGACCTTTTAGCTCGCTTGGTTCCCCCAAAATCGATCAAAACTTAAAATACCATAAAAGTACCCGGTTCAAAGCTAAGTGGTGGATTTTACCGTGGGGTTGGCGTGCGAAGCACGCAATGCATTATGCATTGAAGATACTCCCAATACAGGGGTTGGCGTGCGAAGCACGCAATGCTTTGTGTATTGATGATACTCCCAATATGCGGAATGGCGTGCGAACCATTTTGCAGCTATTCAGCACCGTCGTAAATATACCTATTTCCCAAATTGTTGGTTGAAACCCTAAAACATAGGCCTATAAACTTAATTTTGGAAATTTGCTTAACTCACGTCAGCGGTTCAGCTGCGTGGTCGAATTATTATATATTTAAAGGAAGATACAAATACTATCTTTTAATTGATTTTTATTTCTTATTTATAGATCAAATGATTTAGAAGTTATTCATGTTATAGTGAATAAATTAATAATCGAATATGTTTATTTATATGTTATACGAAGATCTACGAATGTTTCCGAAGTGAAACGAATAGGTATCTTTCTTGAAATTTGTATAAACAAATATATTAATGATAAAAGGTTGTATTTATAAACAGTTTATAACCTCAAAGCGAATATTATATCGTATATTATAGCATACATTAGTTATATAACTCATATAAAAAAAAAAATCAATTTCGCAAGAAATTATTACGATTGATGTTAACATAACCCCAAACTATAAGCTACACTGGGTTTGTTTAAGTATTACATTTGATGGGTGAAATCAGCTGTTATATTATATTTTACTCACCTACGGACGTACACTCGCTTTTATAGGAGTTGATATTTTGCAGATAATTATCGAAGTGTGTGTTTCTGCAATTATGTGTTAAACTTCTTGGCCGGTTTGTAAAAAAATCTTTATCTACAGGCTACTACATATAAATGAAATTGAAGTGTTTGTCATTGAATTCGAAATAAATACTTTTTTCTAAGCTCATATGGTTATTCACACTTTACCAAAACCTAAACATGCATTTTTATATTTTTTTTCTCTGTCTTTCTTTCTGTAAATCTGTCTGTTTGTCCGGGCTAATCTTCGGAATGGCTGAACCAATTTTGATGAAACTTTCATTTGCATGTAGAGGACGTTTCAGAGATTAATCTGGGCTACTTTTAATGCCGACAATATTTAGGGTTCCAATTTAAAAACTGAAAACATGTAAACATTATGGACAAAATTAGAAGTTTTGCGAACGGACTTGACACGCGACCATTATAAATAAAACGACTGATTTGGAGCAAAAGCTCAACACTTTGACAAGATCGTCTGTGTTTTAATTTACTGAATAGGCTGGTTTAACCGTTAAATATATATCAAAACAGTTTGCAATAATGTGAAATGTACTCATAGATACACCTTAAATCCTGATTTTTAAGATCGTTCGGCAGTTATGAGTAACAAAATTTAGGAAAACGGGATTTTTAGCGTTTTTTGGTGCTTAGCTAATAATTTACGTAGGCCTAAATGTGACACAAGATAGATTTGGTCGAAACTCATTGTGCGTTTTTGGGCCATGGAAATTGGATCTAAACCTTTAATTGCGTGTAATGGTAAGACACAATATTTACTCGATAGTCCTTTTATTTATTTTTTTAATCACATCTGCGAGCAAAGCCGCAGGTACAAGCTAGTAAGTAAATAAATCTCGGGATGCTTGGAGCATAAAATGGCAAAGCCGTACGGGCTTGACCTCAACTCTGTCCACTGTGTTATTTATTGACCGAGCGAAGCGAGGTCTCCGTTTTAACTCGACCGTTTGGCATTTCGTCTGTGTGTCTGTCTCATGATTACGGCCAAACGCCTTGACTGATTTTGATGATTTTTTGCATGAATGTTTCTTATTAATAAGCCGAGCCATGTATAATTTGTATATATAAGGGTTTTTCCATTTTTCATTTTTAACCCCTTAAATAAAATAAAAAATGGCGGCCGCACCGTTTCTCTCAATGTAAGCTTTTTTCCAAAGCCAGTTTGTGGCTTAACCGTAAGTCGAATTTAAAAACTAATAACATATTGCTAGTAGCAAAATCTCCAAATTTATTAAAAATCGTCCAAGTTTTTGTATTTCTACCATGTTTTTATACGTTTATTCTAAACCAATTCAAAAGTGTTCCATAGCTTTTTTGTAGATAAAGGTTCAAAGAATTCATATATGCCAGTAAAAAAAAATGATTGAAGTAAAATTAACAAAGTTGATGCTCAAGAAACAAGCATGTTCAGTAACGAAAGGAAAAAGTTCAAGTTTAGACCTACATAGAAAGTAGTAAAACTTATTGTAATTTTTTTCATAAATGTAAAAAGGTTTCGTAATTTAATTCTAAATAGAATTGTATAAAAATATTTATCGATTTCAAATTTCTTATGCTCCAGTTTTACCAGTTTTTATGCTCCTACTACAAGACTGCTAACAAAACTAGGCCTGTTTTGAATAGTAATTTAGGAATATATCCTTTGCTCAAAAATGACATATAATAATAAGAAAGTGGAGAGGATATGAAAGTGTAGAGAATAAATCAAAGAAATAAACTGTATACGTGTAAATTATCTTTGTAAATTTCATACAACTTACTTAGCTTTACTTGAATTACAAAATGAGATGAAACAAATGAAACCTCTCGGCGATAAAGGACATACAAAAAATGACCGTTGGACACCGTGGGAAGTGTTGGTACATATAGTACATAATAGTAAATGGGTTGAGATCACTATCACGACGTTTTAACATCGTTTGTTTTCATTATTTCTAATATTGGAATATGATATGTGATATGGAAGTTATGGAACTGGGTAAACATTGTTAAGTTTTAGTTATTTAAGTATGTAAATATTTAATTCTATGTTGTCCCTCTATAACGCGATATTTTTAGCTACCTTAAGCATTATTAACCTAAATAAAACACAATGCCCCCTAAAAGAAAATCTTTAGCAGTTACAGCTCAAGAAAAGAAAAAAAACGAGAACTAGAAATCCCGGAATCGCGGTAATTGCAAAATAATGTTTCACTGGCTAAACGTTGTGCTTAATTCCTTACTGACACACTATTTTTTAACCTAAGATCAAAACCACATTTGTTATTTCAACGAGCGAGGTCTACTGTTCACAGAACTACTAGTTCATATAAATTAAAAATATTTTTAAATATAATTTTTAGTTTTTTGTATTAGTTGATATAATGATAGAATTCTCTTTAAGCACTACCCGGAGCTAATGACGTGGACCTAGAGAACAGTTAGCCCCATTTCACTTTTTTTTCACTTTTTTTTACATTTTTGTATTATTGAGGTTTTTTTTCTAATCCTTACTCTCATACGACGTCAAAGTTCAGCCACCTAGCGGTCGATAGCATAACTATTGGTTTTCGTGTAGGCTTAAGTGCGCGCTCAGTTTTTTCTCTGTTTTTAAGACGTAGGGTATATGATATGATTTTTCATATCGTAAACTGGAGTGGTGAAATACCGAAGGCGAGCTGGCGGAACAGTTGAGAGAGGTACAGCGCTTGAACAGAAATGTTTGAAAAACTTGGATAACCTTTTTAATAAAACAGAAGTCAACTTGATATCGAAGTGTTGCACCCTTCAAGCAGATTGGGCCCGTAAAATTGTATAAAAATCTTTTGAGTAGTTTCAGAGGAGAAGAATTTAAAAAATTGGTACGATAGCCGGGGAAGATGATTACAGATTTTGCACACACACACACATATTTTTACGCTGGTGTTTCGGCACGTATAGTGACAACTGTTAGCAAACTTAACAAACACTTAAAACATTTTTTTTTAAACTTTTTGATTTGTTATGGCGAATACAATTTTTTTTCGTTTGTACGAAACCAGTAAGGGAGTTAACGACAACAAACTGGACACGTAAAAGTTAGCCATTTTTTAAAAAGTGATTACGTGGTGTTTTAATAAAGAATAAATTTGATAAATATATTTTTTATTATCAGATTTCTAAACAAAATTTACTTTTATAATCTTTGTGTTGTAGACAAAAGTGCTATCATCAAGAACTCAAAATCATATCAACTTTAAAAGTTATATTTCTTGGGTAGATAGTCTGGGGAAAATGTTTTAAAACTTGTTTGCTAATGTGAACATGTTTCGTTATTAGTGAATTTCCGTAACGGGAATAGGAAATGAGCAACGATCATGGTCCACAGATCACGTTTTGGGGGTGTCATTAGAATTATATGTATATATAATTCACACTCTAGCGGCCGCGTTTAAGTCCGATTTGGTCCAAATTAAGTACACACGTTGGTTTTCTAAGTCGCTCAGACGAGCTTGTTAGCAAAAAAAATCCATCAACCAGAAGCACGTGTTTTAACGGAAGTAACTATTTTTTTAGACTTTTCGTACTATAGATGGATTTATTAGACGGCGACCTGCGCGGAAAATCTTGCTCATGTAGGAAAGGTAGGTGAAGGTCCCCCACCACCGCGCACCTCGTATTTGCTGCTGAGATCTGAAAAGAGGATATGACTGGGGGATGGGGTTGCGTCGACGCACGAGGTGCGCGATGGTATGGAACCTTCACCTACCTCTCCTACATGAGCAAGATTTTCCGCGCAGGTCGCCGTCTAATAAATTCATCTATAGAATGAAACTTTTTTGAGGTTTTATCTAAAAACATAAATGTAGAATAATATTCAGCACATTTTGTTTTTTTACACAATTTTATAGCTCGCTTGGTTCCCCCAAAATCGATCAAAACGTAAAATGCCATAAAAAGTACTCGGTTGAAATCCACTTGGTGGAATTGTTTTGCTATACGAATTTATCTCACCTGTTAAATAGTATAAAAATAATTCAAATCGTTACTTGTTTGGACCTCATTGCGTAAATAATAGCATTATGCGTCAAACAACACCATTCAGAACGCGGCTCCAAGATACTTTATTGCCAATTAATTCAGTGAAATTCAGGGCAAGAACTGTTAAAATTTCTACATGTTATTTTAATTTATTCATACTTAATTATTGTAACTACCAGTAAACCCGTGTGAAAAATCACATGCAGATTAATTACCTCATCAGAAATGCATCTACAATGTATAAAATCTAAATACCACTCACTATACTATCTCAGTCATCACGAAATCTCAAAAACCACCGAACGGATTGAAATGAAATTTGGTATGTAGCTTCCTATAGGGCCCTAGGTGCTCGCTAAGAAAGGCTTTAAAAAAATTCGAAATTTTAGTGGGGTTTGGGGGGGTTCAAAGTTACTAAAAAACCAAAGAAACGGATTGTAATGAAATTTGGTATGTAGCTTCCTTTAGAGCCCTAGGTCCTCGACAAGAAAGGTTTTCAAAAAATTTGAAATTTTAGGGGGGTGTTTGGGGGTCAAAGTTACTAAAAAACCACCGAACGTATTGGAAAGAAATTTGGTATGTAGCTTTCCTCTAGGGTCCGATCTAAGAAAGGTTTACAAAAAATTCGAAATTTTAGGGAGGGTTTGGGGGATCAAAGTTAGTAAAAATCTTCATAAGAAATACATATATAGTGCAATATATTTATTGATATTTTTTTTGTTAATATACATTTAAATTTGATTTGTCTATCCATGCAAAGCCGGATCGGGCCAGCTAGTTATATATATATATATATAATACAGACTTTATCTAGGCCTACCTAACTACGCTGACTGGATTTTTAATTCAGTAAATGTGTACAGTCTTAAGGATTATATAACTATAGACCTATTTGTTAAAATTTTGTATTTATATTTATTATTATATTATATCTAAATAAAGATAAAAATATTGCTGGATATAAAACTTTATATTGCTGAATCAAATGATTTAGAAGTTATTAATATTATAATGAAGAAATTAATAATCTATATATATAAAAGCCAAAACCCACTGACTCACTCATCACGATTTCTCAAAAACTACCGAACGGATTAGAATTAAATTTGGTATGTAGCTTCCTCTAATGCCATAGGTGCTCACTAAGAGAGGGTTTGAAAAAATTCGAAATTTTAGGGGGGTTTGGGGGTATAAAAGTTATTAAAAAACGACTTATTCAAAACTACCGAATGGATTGGAATGAAATTTGGTATGTAGCTTCCTCTTGGGCCATAGGAGCTCACTAAGAAAGGGTTTGAAAAAATTTTAAATTTTAGGGGGGGGTTTGGGGGGATCAAAGTTATTAAAAAACGACTTCTTCAAAACTACCTAATGGATTGGAATTAAATTTGGTATGTAGCTTCCTCTAGGGCCATAGGTGCTTACTAAGAAAGGGTTTGAACAAATTCGAAATTTTAGGGGGGTTTGGGATCAAAGTTATTAAATCACGATTTCTTCAAAACTACCTAACGGATTGGAATGAAATTTGGTATGTAGCTTCCTCTAGGGCCATAGGTGCTCACTAAGAAAGGGTATGAAAAATTTCGAAATTTTAGGAGGGGTTTGGGGTATCAAAGTTACTAAAATCATAATTTCAGATCTTTTATTATTATGACAATAGTGCTTTTATTATTTAAGATCTATATATATAAAAGCCAAATACCACTGACTGACTGAAGACTTAAAAAGAATACAATTACGTTAAAAAGACTGAAAATACCAACCACCACGGGCAACGCCGTACGGGTCAGCTAGTCTAATATGTTTATATGTTATATGGAGATGTACGAATGTTTGCGAAGTTATCTGTTCTTTAAATTTGTATAAATGAATATATTGATAGTAAAAGGTTATATTGAATTCATTTTTTAACCTCAAAGCAAATATTATAACGTATTATAGCTTAATTTAGTTCTTTAACTCATATTTTAAGAAAATCAACTTCACAAGACATTATATTATCGATCGAAGTTGTAAACATAACCCCAAAGTATAACCTATGCCAGGTTTTGTTTAAGTATTACAGATGATGGGTGAAATCAGCCGTTATATTATATTGTTACTCACGTACACTGGCTTTCATAGAAGTTGATTGTACAACAGGTTTCTGTACTAAGGTATCTGGGCTAATGGTTTAATATTAGAAATACAACATTCCCGATACGTATTCGTTTATCGAAATCACATTTCTAGGTGTATATTTGTTGTTAGTACAAAATATTAAAAAAGTCTAATATTTTTGTATTCTCTGCTACAGGTTCTTCAATTGGTGTAACGGGTGATGATCTCTCTTCGTGCAAGAGATGCTGGAGGCGATCGCCTTGAGGCAAATAACATTCAGGTAAAGACAATTTAAGATTTTGTTTAATTTAAGAAAACCATATAATATATGGGCTGTATCAGACCACCGCACAGTACGCTACATTTGGAGGAAAAATTCTCTTTTCCCCCCGCTAGTACTTTAAGAGGTATTTTCTGCGTCATTAATAAAGTAGAAAGAACAACTTATCCGGCGGGCTCTAGAGGTAAAGTGATACTTTTCCTCTCTTAAGTCACAAATAATAACTGTACATGTTTTTCTAACGCTGAATCCATCAAAACTATTACCAAAACCAAGATCGCTTGTTTAATAGATAAAGCTAATATATCCCATGAAATAACGATTTTACTCAAAATAATTAGATTTCATGATCCAAATTTGCCTAGTGCCAAGGCGAAAAGGTATATGATAGGGTCATCGATGTATAAACACACATGTTTACATCGGTGTGTTTATACATCGATGGATAGGGTAACATATGCGAAGGTTCATCTCTTTTACGTGAACTTATTTATAAACTAGGGGAGACCCCTGCGTGCTCCGCACGCCAACCCCCAATGTAACCTTATAAAAACATATGTTATGTTTTATTTATAATAAAGGTGTATGATTAATAATAACCTCAAAACTAATATGGTAAATAATGTTAAATGTTCAAATTAAATTATTTTTTTATATTTTGTAACAGCAGTTATAATAATGGTTAAAAGAACCAGCAAGGCTCAGGTCTACACTTTAAAACCCTAACCTAAAAGCTAGAAATAGAAAAATAATTGCTTCAAATTTTGAAATCAGCTGTTAATGGAAATATTGGAGCAAACAACTATATTATCTGCTATTTTATTCAATTGCTTGCTATGGTAATAAATGTAAATACATCTGTTGGTTTATCATTCTAGGCCTAACCTAAGATTTTTTTCCGACTAAATTTACAAATATTGAAATAAAAAGGGCTTTTATCGAAATGAATTATAGCCAATCTTACTCAGGGATAGTGTAGGTTTTTATTAGTAAAACTATTTTTTTTAAACGGTTCAGTAGTGCCAGAGATTACCCCCTACATACAAAAAAACAAACAAACAAACAAACAAAAAAACAAACGTTACCTCTTTATAATATTAGTATAGATAAATTGTGACAATAACAAAGTTAGAATCATTTTATGTGCGGGCCATTATAAACGGCAAACTAGTAAGTAATCAGTGAAGGAAGGCAATCAGAATACTGAAAGAGCAAAGTTCAAATGAAAGGATGATATTTTTGTGGTCAAGCAAGACTCGCAGGTTGACGCAGCTGGTTCTTGTATTTTTGAATTATTTTGAAACCAATCGCACGTTGGCGCAATTTAGTTATCATTTTTGAATTTCTTCCTAATTTTACACTGTACCTAATCGATTTTACTTTAAATCGAAATATCTTGAAATTGTACAAAACTATTCTTTAGGCGTAATTTCTTAAGTACCTTAAAGGTAATAAATAACTAATAAATCACGAACAAAATTATTCTTTGGTCGCTCAACTATTTATTTTTATTCTTGGGTTGCCCAAAATAAAAACGGGCTATGCACTGTATGTCTCACTCTCCAAGCCTATAAATCCTAAAAATGATTCAGTTGACACCTCCAAACGTCTAGTATACCATTTTAAACCGTAAGATGTGGGGAAGATTTTGTGATATTTGACAATTCGTAGTATAACGCATAAGAAAAATGTCTTAAGTAGGATAAGTTGTAGCGCCCTTTTTCTTAATTTTCCAAAATGTTTTTTTGAAGTAGATTTTACAAAGCTTTAAGAAGGCTTGACTGTGGCAAAATATACTTATTCTGATAGAAAATTTTGTGTACTTTCCATAAAAGTCATAAAGAGTTTCAATATGTTTGGCAAAAGTTGAGAAAATGAGATTTTCATGGGCAATGTCGAGAAATTTGAAAAACTCGAAAAATGACTGTTTCTGGAAGGTGGAGTGAGATAGAACTGTACGAATTGCGTAGTTTTGTTGCAATTTGCATGCGTAATAACGCCTTGAATTTTGGACACTGACTACCAAACACCATTTTTGTGAGAATTGTGTTCTGTATTTTTATTTTAACTTAGCTCAATTATACTCAATTATTACTTTAGTCAAGCTCGATTATATTTATTTATTTAGTTGATTTTTTATCATAAAACTGTTTGCAAGGTCTTGTTTTAACCACGCATCCGTTTTGCGTTTCACATTTTTTTAAATCCCGTTCATTTATCACGCAATTGACATTATTTAAGTAACAAGTTTAAACTTTTTTCCTTACACAATAAAAAATGTATAATTAAAAATAAATCGCAAGCCAGAACCTCAATTTTGAAAAGAATATTCAGTTTGTTTTCAGCACTCAATTACAAAAGATAGATTTATAAAATGGTTTTAAATGAGGCAATGTCAAAAACCTCAGCTGAAAGAAATTGCACTACAAGAAATGCGGCTACCGTTTACGACACATTTTTGTCAGTTGCTCGACCAATCCTGCGGCCTGGTAATTGCTCATCGAGATATTCTCTGACATCAAGATAGTCCTTTAAACTCTCCGGCCTGGTTGCAAAAACGTTCGTTAAATATCCTATTACGTGAACGTCTGTTAAAATGAAGTACAATTTAACAGCACCCTTATCAGGGCCAGTAAAACTTTGAAAATACCCCAACATTTGGGTAGTTAATTATTCTAGACGTGGCAACACTGCAAATTTCATCTTTTAATCGCCAGTACACACTTCCCGCTTTACATGCACCGTGCGCGTTAACGATAGATTAGCAATAAGATTTCTCTACGCATCTGTGATTTGACGTCATCCTTTTAATATCTTCCTGTGTACTGGATGTAGAAGTGAGCCGCACTCGTTCTTTTGCGAGTTTGCACCTCGACATTGCGGCTTCGGATAAAATCCCCACGCCGATTGGTTCCTTTTACGGTTTTTTCGTTTTTATTGATTTTGGGAAACCTGACGGGCTATAAGGTCGTGTAAAAAACAAAATATGCAGAATAATATCCTGCATTAATTTTTTTAGGTAAAAAACCAAAAAAGGTTCGTTCTAGTACGAAAAATCTCAAAAAAATTTTACTTGCTGTAAAAAAAACGAGATTCCGGTTGTTGGATTTTTTACTTTCTCCACCCTATACATAGTATATAGAGAAAGTATTGTTTTCGTAAAAATGTTCGAATTTGAATTTTCAGTTGAATTATCTGTTTTGGTGCTCCCAAAACCCCCAAAAATTGTTTAGTGCAATTATCTGTGTTGGTGCTCACTGAACCCAAAAATATTTTTAGTGGAATTTTTTGTTTTGGTGCTCCCTGAACCCAAAAAAGTGTTTTTAGAATGGTGTCTGTCTGTCCGTCTGTCTGTATGTATACACGACCAGAGAGGACACTATTGGTTCGATTTTCATGAAATTTGGTATGTAGGTACTAAACCCTAATATCTCCAGGCGTTTTTTGAATTTTTTTAAATTTTTAAGGGTTATTTACCCCTAAAAACCCATAAAAAACGACAAAAATGCAAATTTCTCAAAAACGGCTCTAATGATTTTGATCAAATTTTCAGTATTTATAGTGCTTAAGATGCCAAACAAAATGACACCACCCGCTTTTATCAAAACTTCGGCGTTTTATAATTATGGGGAAATGTTTAAAAATAAACAAGTTTGTGTTGTCAATCTAGCTTCGTGGCGGCGGCCTCACGGGGTAGCACCACGGTAGCGAGCACGGCCAGTAATTCAAAGGTCGCGCGATCGAATCCTGCCTGGGACAATAATTTTTTTATACGATTGACGTAGGTAGAATATTATTTTTTTGTTTTGTTCTAAAACGTAGTAAAAAATAAAATGATTAAAAACAATATTATTTTGACTACAGTAAGTTGGGAGAAAGTTTGTGTCAGTTAACTGATACCGTTTATTTATTAACATATTGAATCTGATTCCCATAAGAGCAATGCTACAGAATAAGTCATTTTTTTCTGTTAATTTGTGGAATAAACTAAAAGATTTGGTTTCATTTTGAAGTACTGTCATATGCGGATGTTGATTGCTAAATACATTTTCAAAAACCGTTTTATTGTTTTCATAAACGTATGATATAAATAGTAAAAAATAATAAACTTTAATAATTTTTTACTCAGTTGCAAAAAGAGATATTGCAAAAAACCTTATCAATCAACACCCACAATCTATTTTACTTTAAGAAAAAAAATACAGCTTTCGTTTTTTGAAAAAAAAAAAAAAATATATGCTTAATATTGAAAGTATGTTTTGGTTATTTAACATTGAAATAGGTACCCAACTTCGCCGTTTTGAATGTAGGGAGCCGAGCCTTAAGGGACTCCGAGTCTAATGGACACTGATAACATTTACTGGGTGTTATAAGTCCATCTGAGTTTATTTCATTAAGATATAATTAGTATCGAAGTTTAGGTCAGGTAATACGATGTACGCTAAAACAGACAGTACCGAAGTTAAAGCAGCTGTTGTTCATTTATTGAACAGCTGATTGCATTGTTGATAGTTGCCAGGCCCACTTTGCTTGAATATTTTCCTGTGCACAGGATGTACGTATGTAGGTATATTTACTAACTTTCACCAAACTGGCGACTAACAATACAATGTTAAAAGAATACAAAACCTAAAACTTTAAGTACAGTATGATTAAAGCGAGATAGTTTTATGGCGCATTGTAGTGGACCTGCGGAACAGCCAGGATCGCACCAAATCAATGTCAAACAAGCACAAAATGTATTAAGACAGGAATTATCTTCCTCCTGACTAAACAAAGGGTCGTACAGAAAATTATTTCAAATACAAAAGTTAATTCCACTAATTATCAACAACTTTCTCTCAAAAAGTTTTCTTTTTTAATAAAAATACAAAAATTTCTCGCTTTGAACATTTGTTGTCATCACTTTTATTTTATAAAAAAAGACTTTGTTAAATTGTGTTTCACAGTTATAACATTTTATAATTTTTTTTATGAAACAAAACCTTATTTATTTGTAGATATTTGTCATAGTTTTCTCTAAAATGTGAAATACTTTTTTTATATAAAGTTCTAAGCAAGTAGGTAAAGTTATAAGAATGTGAAACGCTGTCCATTTTCTCAGTTAAATATTATTTGTGGACGAATTTTTTGTGGAATTGGTTGTACCGCCAAGGCAGGTTTAAGAAGTAGAAGGGATGACACGCCCATTAGGCCAAACACACTACTTGTAGTTTGCTCGAACTGTAGATATGAGAGAAACGGTTATTTTTCAGTAACGGTTATAGGAGTTATCGCTAAAAACTAATAAACAGTTATTTAAAAAGTTATTTTGTAACTGTTATTTCGGTCTCCTCCCATTCCGTCTATATTCTAGACGTTCTTGTTCTTACTAAAGAGCAACTATTTTTAACTGTTTTCAATACTTTTAATTGTGTATTTACCTTTGAACTTTTGTAATAAAGCAAATATACGTGGTTTAATTTTAATACGAGGAACGTTTTAATGATAGTCTACAGTTAACAATTTAAGTTATGTATTAAGATTTTTGGAATTTTTTTTACGTTTTTCCCATTTCTGCAAAACACATTAATACTGATTTTTAGGCTACATTATAAACTATACGTTAGCAAACAATGAATTGGACAATATTTTAAAACGAAAATTTTAATTAAAATTATTATCAGTTGTTATTCAAGGTTGAAATGAAATTGGGAATACTTATTTTTCTTCTATAAAATATATTAAACTGACTTAGAAATTCTGAAAAATTCCACACATAGCAACTTTTTCTTATTTTTTGGCCCGACATAATAAAAAAACGTAGATATACAAATAGAATTCGAATCACGAAAGTGACGAAAGAATTTAAGAACTATCACCGACGAAATAGTACCGAAATACCTGACACCTCTAACTGGTATATATAAGAAACTAAAATAACTTTAAGGCCTCTTTCATACGGGAAGCTTCACGTCTCCGCTCCCGAGAGAGAGAGGAAGGCTATCATCACCAAAATGCTTTGAGTCCAGTGGAGCTTAAAGACGAAGAGCGGGAGCAGCCACATCTCCGCAGACGAGAGCCCTCACGTCTCCTGCACCTCGAGCCGGGAAGTCGCGTCCCCTCCTTGAAATGCAAAAGGAAGAGTCAGTGCTTCCACAAGAGGAGTGAAAACGGTTCTCCCTCTCTTTCCCAGTTGACGCTTGATACTCCGTCATCATGGCAGATTACGATGTGGAGCTATTATTAATCAGTGATGTATGAAACCGATCCGCTCTTTGGGATAGAGGTCTCGACATTTACAACGACCGAAATGAAGTTGTTAAAAGTTGGGTGGAAGGCTGCAATGTGCTCAACGAAGATTTTGCAACTTTTGTCGCCGAACGTAAAGAAGATAAATGGACATAGCACGCGTACTTATCGAATGACGCAAGAGTGCCCGAGCCGAAAAACTCCCCATGTGAAAGATCTGAAGGTAGGAGCGAAAAAAGTTCCCACTCGCGAGGTCGAGCCTTGCGGCTAAGGCAGTCCTAAGGCTAAACAGTCCTCTTCAATATAACTTATCTTTCATCTAAGTTTCAAGATAATCTTTAGCAATTTGCAGGAAATCTTTCATGAAAATCTAAATTATAATTCGTAGATGACAAAAATTGTAAATTATACATTTTTATTAAAGTTATTTTTTAACTTAATAAACGTGATTTTCAGTCGAGTCACTTGACAGTAGTAAAACATCGGGGCGAATTTCGTTACATACTAATTGTACTTTGGAGCTTTCTGCAAATATAAATGTCATACCACATGGTGGTAAATGAAAATAATTCGACCACGCTGACGTGAGTTGAACAAATTTCCAAAATTAAGTTTAGGCCTATAGACATTTGTTTTAGGGTTTCAACCAACAATTTGGGAAATAGGTCTATTCACGACGGTGCTGAATAACTGCAAAATGGTTCGCACGCCATTCCGCATATTGGGAGTATCTTCAATACAAAATGCATTGCGTGCTTCGCAGCCATTCCGCATATTGGGAGTGCCTACAACACACAAAGCATTGCGTGCTTCGCACGCCAACCCCACGGTAGAATCCACCACATACCTTTGAACTGCGTACTTCTATTGTATTTTACGTTTTGATCGATTTTGGGGGAACCAAGCGAGCTATAAGGTCGCGTAAAAAAAAAAAAAACGTACAGAATAACATCCTACATTTATATTTGTATAAACAACTCAAAAACAAATACATTCTTGTAGCAAAAATCTAAAAAAATAGTTACTTCGGGTCAAAAAACGTGCTTCCGATTGTTGGATTTGTTTGGCTAACGAACTCGTCCGAGCGACCTAGACAACCAACATGTGTACCAAATTTGAACCAAATCGGACTTAAAGTGCGGCCGAACACATGTATACATATATATATATCTATATAAATAAAAATGTAAATGTGCGTTTGTTCAAAATCAATAATCTCCGAAAGTTCTTCACCAATTGCTTTGAAATTTGAACACAATATTGCATTCAAATCCAGGAGTGTTTTTATAATACTTTCTGAAAAACTATAGCATCTAATGAACATAAAAACAACAAAAAATATACTCAATATTTAACAAAAATGCAAGCAATATTTTACATATGTTTATGGACTATAATAATAACATCTGTAGTCAACTGTTTCCTATATTATTTCCATTAACAGCTGATTTCAAAATTTGAAGCAATTATTTTTGTTTTTCTGTTATAGTTTTAAAGTGTAGAGCCTTGCTGATTCTTTTAACCATTATTATAACTGCTGTTAAGAAATAATTTAATTTGAACATTTAACATTATTTATCATCTTAGTTTTGAGGTTATTATTATTGAACATTTAACATTATTTATCATCTTAGTTTTGAGGTTATTATTAATTCTACACCTTTATTATAGATAAAACAAAACATATGTTTTTGGAAGGTTCTATTGGTTGATGGCGTGCGGAGCACGCAGGGGTCTCCCCTAGTATATATATATATATATGTGTGATTTTTAATGACACCCCAAAACGTGTTCTGGGACCATGATCGGTGCTCAATTGCTACTCCCGACCTTGGGTCTTACCGTAAGGGCCACTGCAATAGCTCATCTTTCCTATGGAATTCGCTAATAAGACGGCATTAGTAAAAACGAAAGTGTATACAAACGATAGTCTAGTCGCGCCCGAGCCCTTTACCAATGTAATATCGTAGGCCAGCCTTCTCAAGATTAGCTCAGCTCACTTAATGCTTTTACTCGAGTGATATTGCACACTCTTGAGGACTAAACAGTTATAAAAGAACCGATAATTTGGCGAGAGAGAGTTGGGGCTTTAATTAAATATTTGTATATGTTCAGAATTATACATATTTTTGTCAATTCAAACCAGTAGAAAAAAGAAATATGATAACAATATTCGTACTGCTTACAAAGTTGTAAATAATAACTCTTGTCCATTAACTAGTACTGGAAATAAATGATAACTAGTTGTTTATAACGTTTACTTGTAGATACTGGTAAAAAATACCAGTGTAGGAAATATCTGTCATATTTAATACACTCTGCAAGTTAACGATAGATTAGCAATGAGATTTCTCTACGCACCTGTGATTGACGTCACGGTTTTAATATCTTCCTGTGTACTGGATGTAAGATTCTGAGTGGAATGCACGATTACCAAACAGCCGTAGTAATTAGTGAAATTAATTATCGTGCAATTAGCAATTCCCGCGCCTCGTTAGGACGTGGATTTCTAATATTTCAATACGCATTACTGGCTGCTTGATGCGTTTGACTTTCCGGACTTTGAACCTAGTTAACCTGAAGAAGAAATCGTTCAAATCATAACGGGATGTCTTAATAAAGTCAGGTTATTTGGCTGTTTTCTGTGGGGACATACTATTGTCTGAAGTTGGCGAATTTCGATAGGAAAGTTGAAGCTCACTCTTATTGCAGTGATTCTTTTGGGGAGACCTAACGTCGGGAGTGGTCCATGAGCACCGATTGTGGTCCCCAGAACAGGTTTTGGGGTGTGATTAAAAATTATGTGTACATTCGCACTCTAACGGCCGTATTTTACGTCCGATTTGGTCCACATTTGATACACATGTTGGTTTTCTAATTCGCTCGGACGAGTTCGGTAGCCAAAACAACCGAAATCATGTTTTTTTGACAGGAAGTATAAAGTTTTTGATATTTTTTTAAGGTTGTATCTAATAAATAATAATATATAAGAATATTGTGCACAGTTTGTTTATACACGACCTTATAGCCTGTCTGGTTCCCCAAAATTAATCAAATCGTAAAATACCATAATACCCGGTACAAGTGGGGGATTTTACTCTGGGGCTATCTTTTGATCCGTGGCTGATAACTAAGTTTGTACGCTGCGAACTAAGCGAAGCAGTCCACAACCCGAGGCTGCAAGGTCGAGGTGCAAACTCGCATAGCGAGTTCATTCTCTGCGAGAACATTGTATGATAGCGCGTTAGCAGGGGCAGGAGGATGATGTGCAATACTATGGTAATACTAGTAAATTCCCGTGAAAAATCACAGGCAAATTAATCAGATAAACATAAAAAATACATCATTTTAAAAAAATTTGGAAAACGGTTGACCCTAAAGGCCATCCATGTAACTTCCCGTTAAGTTTAATTACATCAAACACTATTTTTGGAAATTTTGAACTGCCATAACTTTTGAATGAATCAACCGATTTTTATGCGATTTGCGGCAATCGATGCAGTTTTTTAAGTCCATTAAAAGAATCAACAACAAAAATTTTTCAGATGAAAAGTTTCGGAGAAATTGAGGAAAAACACTTTTTTGATTTTCTTTCGTTCACGATATCTCGCGAATGAACCAACCGATTTTTATGCGATTTGCGGCAATCGATGAAGTTTTTCGAGTTCATTGAAAGAATCGACAACAAAAATTTTTCTGATGAAAAATTTTGAAGAAATTGAGAAAAAACACTTTTTTTTATTTTCTTTCGTTCACGATATCTCACGAACGAATTAACCGATTTTGACCGGACTGGTAGCGATCGACGTCGCTTTTCAAGGTTAAAAGCTGATTAGATTTTGGAATTGATCTGTAAAGCCGTTTAAAAGTTATTCCAAAAAAACCTTATTTGAAAATTTTTTATTTCTTAGTTTTTTCGAAATTTCTCAGAACCTACCGGTCCGAATTAGTTGAAATTTTCAGGAAATCTAAGTTTGATGGAACTCTTTAGAACGCCGTTTGGTAGGATCCAATCGGTTAAGCCGTTCAAAAGTTATAAGCTGGTCACATACTTACATACACACACACATACGTACAGACAGGGTGACACACTCTCGGGAGTGGTCAGGGAAGATTCCTAGGCCCTCAAAACGTTGAGATCTGATGAATACTCGATTTTCGAAAAACGGGGTGAAACCAATAACTTCCCGATTTTAGAAAATTTTCAATTTTCTTAGCGGGAAGTTAAAAATATTTTAAAACAACAGCCTTTATTTTTTTTAACTCGGCAAAAATGTGTACAATTATAAGGATTATAAAACTGGAGGCCTCTTTGTTAAAATAGTTTATTTATATCCGTTATTAGATATTTAAAAAAAAGCAAATATTATTATCTTTTAATTACTTTTTATTTCATATTGATAGATCAAATGATTTAGAAGTTGTTAATATTAAAGTAAAGAAATAATTAATAATCAAATATGTTATACGAAGATGTAAGAATTTAGGTTTATTACCATAGCTACCAAATTGGCAGATTTAGAATCAGGTAATTATTCTTTACAACCGACTGTTTTTTAGGTTAGGTAATAGTGAACACAAACTAAGAATTGATCACGCTGTTGAACCGCTGGCGTGATGTGAGCGAACTTCCCAAATTAAGTGTAGCCTATTTGTTTTAGGGTTTCAACCTATTTGGGAAATTGGTCTACTCACGAAGGTGCTGAACAGCTGCCTACGGGAATGAAAAATAGTAGAATTTGTTTTACACCACAGCCTCCAGCCCCGGCTCGACCTTGCGGCCTCGGGTTGTGGACTGCTTCGCTTCGCTCGCAGCTATTATCGATCGAATTATTAAAACTTGTATTACAACTTCTGTTATATTGCCGCCAAATCCCTTCAGGTTAACCGGGAGCACCCTACGAAAAACAATTTCGGTCACGTGACCACCAACACTATTACTACCATAACCTTACACGTTTTCTATATTTACCTTTGAAAACTGCCAGCGTCAGCTGTTTCGTGTAGCACTGCGAAAAAAACTCTCACCACACCGGCCACTGCACTCTACACTGTGTTAGAAAGTTTGAGACGATGTTACGTAGGCTCGAGCCGCGGACTTACTGGTTGCCCGGGTTGTTGTGTTCGTGAAAGTGACTCTCACTTTCGACCGTTTCATCATAATCGGCTCAGCGTGTCATGGTCATTATCGACCTTCGCTTCTTTCAAGGTTTTATCGATATGTGTGTTTGTCAACATGCAAACGTCCCCTGATTATTGTGTTTTACCGATTACGTTGTGCTCAGACATAGGTCAGTAAAATTAGGATTTTCCACCTGGAGATCTGGAAACCGTCTTAGTTTGCACCGTGCCAGTAGGTGAGCAGAACGTTTGGGAGCCATACACCTCACAATTTTCGCACTTTTTGCAGTTTTTCACCTATATCTTGAAAACGGTGCGTCGTACAGAAAAGAATATTCTTTTTAAAATTAAAGAGCGTCAAATTATGCGTCGAATGAGTACCTAAAACATAAAATTCGGTTCAGCGGTATAACAACCAAAGTTGGCAGTTGAATTAGGCTAAGTCGTGCCAATTTTCTTTTTTGAGTTAATTTTACTGGCCTAACAATTTACAGCCTAAGTTGTTGAAATCAGGGACGTTGCTACAACAAATTATGGGGGGGGGGGGTTAAATCAAAAATTGTACTACATTTCCCAATTTCTGTGGTGGGAGTTCCAACGCGCAGAAGTTATGATGTATGGAATAAATCCCAGTGGAGATGAGGCTCACCCCTGGAATGGACTTCTTTAAGTAGGGTTTTTACAACATGCTATATTGAGTACTTAAGAGTTTTTTTAAATTTTTAACAAGAATTTCAACATGTTCATCGCATTATTGAAATCACCATACTTTACCCCACCATTTTATTTTTCCCGTTTTGGGGGAAAAAACCGGAATCTGGCAACACTGGTTTGGCGGCCTGGCGCAGTGCGAGTCAGTGTTGCCACAATGACAAGGGTCGGAACTAAATTTCCCAGAACATCGTTTAAAAGAAGCAATGCATTTATTTAGTACAGAATTAATTTGATTTGCCCATCAATTTCGGATTGGAAATTCTAAGCTGCTTGTTATTTGTGAATTTTGGTACAGTAATTAACAATAAAAACTTTTGAAACCAAGAGTTGGAGTTGTAAGTTTTTTTGCGTGCAATCTAATACCAATATCAAAATCCAAACTTTTTTAAAAATCTCAAATTCCAAGTTTTCGATTTTAAAATTATGGGGGTGACGCTTCCTTAGCGACGTCCCTGGTTGAGATAGCTTACAAGACGTATGCTACAGACAGATCCCGGTTTACAAACGCTCCAGCTGAGCATTTGCCGTCATTTTCAATAGGGTTAAGATAGAGACCGCTAAGTGCCATTCTTCTTCATTTCTCAAGCCCTTTAAAATGAGTTATCACTTGATGGGGGTTTGTATTTAAGATTTTTGAATTACTCTCTCAATCCTCCATTTTGGGGTTTCCTAATTGGTGAAATGGTCGGTTACACCAAAATGCATCTCCCTTTTTCAAAAGATACCCCGAAGCTCATTTATTTATTTCTACTTGTTCCAAAGTTAAGGGGGGGGGGGACTTTATGGACACCCGGTATATAGGAGGTTGTTCTGCACATTTTGTTTTCTTTACACGACCTTATAGCTCGCTTGGTTCCCCCAAAATCAATCGAAACGTAAAATACTACTAGCTGACCCGTGCGAAGCATTCGCATTCTAACTCACTTAAATCCCACTTAATTAAAGTACACACCGTATATTTATTTAGTATCGCATAGTGCGTATAGTGTGTATTTAGTGCGTCATGGGCATAGGCGAGGGTTGAAGTAAAGAATAGATGTGTTTAAATTGTATATTATTTATTTTTTTAAGCAATGTAGTGGCGTAATGGCAGCTCTCCAGCTGGGTATTGTTATCATTAGTGTAGCCAACGCCAGGAAAATATCCCTACAACTTACTTTATCTTACATCACTGTTATTTTCGGATTATTTTTTGTTTTTGTATTTTTTCGTATAATTGTATTTTGTATATTTTTCCGGTGTATATTTTTAAGGAAAGCTTTAAAATGATGCCTCATTCATGTAATTTGATGATGTATTAAGGAAGTTATGGCGTACCGACAAAAAATGGCATTGAGAAATAATATATGTGATAAAAGTACCCTTTTCAAATTCTCGTGAGTGATTTTCCCGTGGGGAAATCTTCTGATCCGAGGCCGACGGCCGAGTTTATACGCTGCGAGCGAAGCGAATCAGTCCATAATCCAAGGCCGCTGCCAGCAGAACAAAGGAGTGCGAAGTCGTAGTGCAAACAAATTCTACTAATATATTTCGTAGACAGAGGCACCTTCATTCAGCGCCTTCGTGAGATCAATTTGCCAATATTAATTTTGGAAATTCGCTCAACTCACGTCATGGTTCAGCTGCGTGGTCGAATTCTTTTTAACTTTTACATTTAATAATTTCATGTAGATATTTATTATTAACTAGCTGACCCGTACGGCGTTGCCCGTGGTGGTTGGTATTTTCAGTCTTTTTAACGTAATTGTATTCTTTTTAAGTGTTCAGTCAGTGAGTGGTATTTGGCTTTTATATATCTTAAATAATTAGCCCAATAATTGGTGTTTTAGTTCATTGTAGGCCTAACCTAAAATTATATTCAGTTTTTGATCCAAATCAGTTGTTGATCAAAATCAGCTGTTTTAAGCTTTTCATACGAACAGATGTTTTTTGTGCCCCTGATAAAATCAAAAGAAATCTTTCTTCTTCTTCCTTAAGATTGACCTTCCATAAGATTAACATTGAAACTTTGAGGGCCACTGGGGCGTAGCCCTAATGTCCTAGGACTTCGGTAAATGGCCTAAAATCTTCGCTGGGTTAACCTGTGTTACTATGCAAAATTTCAAAGCAATCGGATGGACGGTTTGGCAACGCATAAAGGACAAACATACAAACAGACAAACGTACAAACAGACGGACATACATTGAATTTTATATATATAGATCAACATCTTAGCTCAGATTATGATTAATTCCGTTGGCCGGAGGTAACAAAGGGGTGGGCGTGCGAAGCACGCAGGGTCCCTAATTACTATATTTTTGTGTCAATTTTCTTAATTTCACTACTGGGAATCTTTCAAGAGACTAGTCATGTAATTTTATTTTGTTCGAAATTAAATTACTTCAATTAGTATTTTTTTAAATGTGTTTTAATGTCCACTCTCGAATAGAGAGTTATTTTTGTCCACGGTGCAAGAAATTCATTAAATCTGTTGACAAGTTAGTGTATCGTCCCAGCTGATAGAAAGTTGTCAGCTGATCGGATCGGAAGTAGAAGACAAAGACGAAGCCTTGTTAGAAAGTGCGAGCCAGCTGACTCAATAGATCGCTTTGACTAGATGTCACTCAGCTGTTATCAAACAGCCTTGAGGAAGAAAGTGGATTGTATTTTGTTTGGATGTAATACATACATAGTAGAAACGCGTGTTGCGTAATTTATATACTGCGATCGTGTAATCCATTTCGAGGGGCAAAGAACTGGTTCCTGAAATTTCTCAGCTGTCCTAATCAATGTGTTTTTTAAATACCATTCGACATTTGTTGTTTTTCTGAACACAGGCTATTCGCGAATTTACATAAGAAAGACGAGCTATTGCAGTTATTCTTATGGTCGGGAGTAGTCAATGAGCACCGATCATGGTTTCAGAACACGTTTTGGGGTGTCATTAAAATTGATATACGGGGTGATTCACAAAGATAAGCAGAAAGTTCGGGAGCTCGTCCTACATGTAAAAGTAAAGAAAACAAGTTATATAAACGTAGGTTCGAAAATGTTTCGTTTTCCAGATATCCGCCATTTTTGTTTTTTCTAGAGAAATGTTTTGATTGATTGAGTTCAACCTTGGATGAAGTTTAACCTAGTAAAGATCAATCTCAAGAAAAATAAGCTATTATATTCAATCATGTGTTTCAAAATGGCGGCTATTTAAAATTTCAAATCTAAATTACTCAAAAACCGTACATTTTAACAAAAATGTCAAGACACCTTTTTTGTAGCCCTTTTGCTTCCCTATCGGATGGTGTAATTGTCAAAACAATCGAACGAAGGACAATATTTATGTGTAGTAATTGTTTTTTCCAACCCGGCATCCTATACAAACACAGTAAACACAACAATATTGTATGTACATATGTGTTCGCACTCTAACGGTCGCATTTTACGTCAGTTGTTGTCCGTATTTGGTACTCACGTTGGTTTTGTAAGCCGCTCGGACGAGTTCGTTAGCCATAAAATCCAACTTACGTCAAGCACGTTTTTTGACGGGACGTAATTTTTTTGTGAGTTTTCACACCAGAATTGATTTTGTTTTGGGTTTTATGTAACAAAAAATAAATAAGGGATATTATTCTGCACATTTTGTTTTTTACATCAATTTATAGTCCGTCTGGTTCCTCCCAAATCGATCAAAACGTAAAATACCATCCAAGTACCCGGTTAAAATCCAAGTATGCCGACTGCCGGGAGAGTTTGCTGCCAGGGGAACTAAGCAAAGCGTAAGCGGCTAATGGCTGAGATTATAGCCCTGACTGAGATACAAACAAATTCTACCAATTGACCGAGCGAAGCGAGGTCTCCGTTTTAGCTCGACCGTTCGGCATTTCGTCTGTGTGTCTGTCTGTCTGTCTCACGATTACGGCCAAACGCCTTGACCGATTTCGATGATTTTTTGCATGAATGTTCCTTATTCCTAGGCCGAGCTATGTATATATACGGTTTTTTTTCCATTTTTTCATTTTTAACCCCTTAAATAAAAAAATGGCGGTTTTTCTCAGTGCAAGCTTTTTTCCAAACCCAGTTTGTGGCTAAACCGTAAGTCGAATTTAAAAACTAATAATATTTTGCGGGTAGCAAATTTAATTTTCAACAAAATTTTATTCTTGATTTGTTCCGTATCTCTAACGGTAAGCTCACAAATTGGTCGTAAACTTCAAATTTGTTAAAAATAATCCAAGTTTTATTTATTTTAACCATGTTTTTATAATTTTATTCTAAACCAATTCAAAAGTGTTCCATAAATTTTTTGTAGATAAAGGTTCAAAAAATTCATATATGCCAGTAAAAAAATTATTGAAGTAAAATGATCAAAGTTAATAGCTCAAGAAACAAGCATGTTCAGTAACGAAAGGAAAAAGTTCAACTTTAGGCATACATAAAAAGAAGTAAACATTTTTTGTAATTTTTTTCATAAATGTAAAAAGTTTCGTAATTTAGTTCTAAATAGAACTGTATAAAAATATTTATCAATTTCAAAGTTCTTATTTTTAAACCACCAGTTTTTATGTTCCTACTACAAGACTGCTAACAAAACTAGGCCTATCTTGAATAGTAATTTAGGAATATATCTTTTGCCCAAAAATGACATAAGAAAGAATGACATATTATAAGAAAGTGTAGAAAATAAATCAGAGAATTGAACTGCATACTTGTAAATTATTATTTCATAAAAGTATTAGACTTAGCTTTACTTGAATTACAAATTGAGATGAAACAAATGAAACCTCGCGGCCATAAAGGACATACAAAAATGACCGTTGGAAATCGCGGGAAGTGTGGTTCATCGTTTGTCTTCATTATTTCTAATATTGGAATATGATATGGAACTGTAAATACATTGTTAAGTTTGAGTTATTTAAGTATGTAAATATTTAATTGTATGTTGTCCCTCTATAACGCGATATATTTAGCTATCTTACGCATTATTAACCTAAATAAAACACAATGCCCCCTAAAAGAAAATCTTTAGCAGTTAAAGCTCAAGAAAAGAAAAAAACGAGAACTAGAAACCCCGGAATAGCGGGTATTGCAAAATAATGTTTCACTGGCTAATAAACCTTCTGCTTACGTCCTTACTGGCACACTATTTTTAACCTAAGCTCAAAACCACATTTGTTATTTCAACGAGAGAGGTCTACTGTTCACAGAACTACTAGTATATTTCGTACAAGCAGGCGGCTATTCAGCGCCTTCTGAGTAGGCCCAAATACTTATTTCAAACCCTAAAACATGTAAGTTTACAACGTTTACTGCTGGTCCTGCAATATAATGCTATGAGCTGTAGTGTTGTATAAATGTACAGAATAATCTACTATTATTTTAGATAAAACCCCAAAAAAGTTTCATTTTATTACTAGAAATCTCGAAAAATTGTTACTTTCTGTCCAATACCGTGCTTCCAGTTGTTACATTTTTTTGCTTGAGAACTCGTCCGAGTGACTTTTTTTAATTTTACGATTTATGATTTTGGATCAATAGATGCCCCATGATGACAACCTGTAGGTTTTTCACCTTCGTCCCTGTGCGTCCTTCGTACGCTGGCTTGCTCCGCTCACTCTATTGCAATTAACGAAATGTTACACTCTTATCTTGACTTAACATTAAAATTAATTATTAATAAGGTTTATTTTCAGATATGCAGTACAGAAATGATTACTCGTTTAGAAATAATAACAAAGGTTTCGTACCCAGAGCAAAATTAACAATATATTTAAAATTTTACTCTGTATTTGCACTTAGAATAAATAACGAACTTCCAGAAAATATTAAAGCCTGTACACACCTAAAAAAAGTATTTAACTCTTTTAAAAAGTTGGCTTCTGGGCACGGACCGTAAGGCATCTTCTGATCCGACGGCTGGAGTGCAAACTCACGAAGCGGTTTTGTTCGCTGCGAGCGAAGCGATGCAGTCCATAATCCACTTGGACGCAAGTGGAGGTGCAAACGATTCAGTGATTTGAGCCGAGGCTGGAGGCTGAGGTGCAAACGATA
>JAGFPH010007543.1:22279-35000 GCA_018207615.1 Philaenus spumarius | reverse complement strand
GTGATTTGAGCCGAGGCTGGAGGCTGAGGTGCAAACAAATTGTACGTATATTATTATATTTATATAAATGTACGAATATTATATAATATAATATTATTATATTATATTATATTAATATAATAATATTATATCAATATTATTATATATTAATATAATATTATTATATTATAATATATTATATTATTATTATATTTCAGTGCTTGTGTGAGTAGATCAATTTCCCAAATAGTCGGTTGAAACCCTGAAACATATACACTTAATTTTGGAAATTCGCTCAACTCACGTCAGCGGTTTGAGCTGCGTGGTGGAATTATTTGTTCTCTAATGGTAATTGTAATATTTGTTATTATGGTGTTAGCGAATTTGATTTTCTTATCTCATACCAGCTGGTACACCTGCCGCTTCGCTCATAGATGTGATTAAATAAATAAAAGGACTATCGAGTAAATACTGTGCCTTACCATTACAAGCAATAAAAAAAAAGAAAAATTTTAGATCCGAGTTCCATGGCCCAAAAACGCACAGTGAGTTTCGCCCAAACCGATCTGTATATCCCTTTTAGGCCTACTTAAATTATTAGCTATGCACCAATAAACGCTAAAAATCTCGTTTTCCGCTAGTTTGTTAGTTATAAGAACGTAAATATTACAAATCAGGTTTTGAGGTGAATTTAACATCTGTGAGTACGTTTTCAAATTATTGCATACTGATTTGATACGTATATAACTGTTAAACAGTCGTATACAGTAAATTAAAACACATACGATCTTGTCGAAGTGTTTAGCATTTGATCCAAATCAGTTGTTTTATTTATAATATTCACTTGTCATGTCCGTTCGCAAAGCTCCTTATTTTTCTACGTATTTTCTACATTTTTTCAATTTTTAAATAGAAACCCTAAATATTTCCTGAATAAAAAGTAGCCTAGTTTAGTCTCTGAAAAGTTCTCTATATGCAAATGAAAGTTTCGTCAAAATTGGTTCAACCTTTCCGGAGATTAGCCCGGATAAACAGACAGACAGACAACAAATAAAAAAAGCATGTTCAGGTTTTGGTAAAGTGAGAATAAATATATGAGCTTAGAAAGATATTTATTTTGAAATCACAGACAGACACTTCAATTTTACTTTGATGTATAGATTTTAGCCGACACAGTAAGTGCTGCGAGCGAACCGAAGCAGTCACCGATGTGGAGCAAGAGTTTCCCCTATAGTACAGTCAAATTAGACCCAAACTGGAGAATCCAAAAAACAAAGGTCTGATTGTTGGAAGTTGTTCGTTACCCTTTGCTCTAAATGTGGTAAAAAATCTCCACCGATTTAGCATGTGTTTTTAGGTTTTTTGTAAATATTTCGTAAACCCTTCACTTTAGAGCTTAGTTTGTCCTGTAACTTTTTAAAATAAATTAAATTCTTTACAAAAATGGTTTTGTACTCTTTTTTGCTGAAATCAATAGTTTTGCAGATATAGAAGGGGGGTAAAAGTATGTTATTTCTCCAGCTGTGGTGAACACGTGTTTAAATTGACAATTTCTCGGCGATTTACCGTATAATTAACATTGGGGAGGGGGGGGGGGTAATGTTTTGAAAATACAGTTCAGCACACTCGTATTTCTATACTTTGTTTGCTTTCATCAATAGTTTTGGAGATTTAAAGGAAGTAACTTTTTAATAATTCACCATATATTTTCCAAAAGTGATCGAGCTTATAAAATAATTGTAAAATAGCACATTTTCAACAGTATTTTGGAACTAAAACCATTAGGAAATTACAACCACCACCAATCCCTAATTTGAGGGGCTGTACAAAACATACCAATGAAAAGTCCCATGACCATCCACAGTGTGTACATTGTAATCGGCATTGTCGAAGACATACTGCACATATCTTTGGTTTATGTTCAATTGTTCCTTACAAGTAATTGAACTTTCAAATTTCAACACTTCCCTGTAAGAAACGCAGAACCCCATATTCGACAGTAAATCTATAAGTAGTTTGGAACCGAATCTTCTGTGGAGGTACACTGCTGTGCCGAACTGAATAGGTCACAAGAAAGATCTTGGGCGAGCCACTGAAACTATTGAGTAAGAAATTGCGGTGGTTGGCCTTTCAGTAACTTTTCTTTTGGTTTCTGTTTCCTTTGTAGGTCGTATGATTTCATATACAAGAGTCTTCAATAGATCTGCACTTCCATACTGAATTTGATCAAGGGTTGGGAACTGAGAACAACCATAAGCCTTGGATTTCAGTGTGCGCCGAATAATTGTAGGTGAAGGTTTGACCACTCTTAATTCATCAGCATCTTCATCAATGTTTCGGCTTTAGCACCATGAGTCTGGTAAGATTTTTGAAGCAGTACCGCTGAAGCAAATAAGGGTTCTTTTTCCATGAATATCTGTGACATGTAGGTTGGCTAAACGGCGGACAGTTTGTCTTTTAGGTAGCGGTTTCGACACCAGGATTTAGATTGACATATAGCTTACGCAATTCATTAAATTGAATACTGACATTCGTCATTCTCCATTAAATATTGGCACAGTTTGTCAAGTGCCTCAGCGTTTTCATTATACCCTGTTGATCCTTCCCTACGAGATACCTCACCAGGTTTGATTTAATTTTCTCCCTTAAATCTTTGTAAACAATACCTATGCTACCGCCCATTACACTGAACTAGATCAATAACATTTGAGGTTCTAAGAAGAACTTCTTGACCCCAAGCATCGTTTCTTCTTGTTGCATCTCCACGGGTACGTTGTATAAGTGCCACTGTCTTAACCTCACTACATTCTTGTTGGAATGTCTTCCTACATTTGGACACAATTAAATTCACTACGGGCTGCTCTGGGGGTTCAATTGCTGAGGGTGGCTTGCGTTTTAAAGTATAACGCCGGCGACATTCTTTATGCACTTCAAGAACCGCATTGAAATTTGTCACCCACTCCATCCTGTTTTATTTCGCTGCATTGTATTATTTTATCAGCGTACAAGTTCTCCACAATTAACTATACAGGGTTCTAAAGAACAACTCATATTAAAATATATATAGTTTTCTTTCAAAAAACAGTTTAAAATAACTTTTTATAAAGTTACTAGTTCACATCTACACAAGTATTTACTGTTTGCATACACAAACACATTATAACGTTATCTGTGCAAGGTACGGTAAATTGGCAGTTCGTGTAATAAATACCCCCGAAGTAGACCATTATGTGAAATGAACGGTTTTATTTTTTAAAAAGTAACCAGAGAATTTTTGAGACAAACTTTCATTACTGTTGAAAAAACAAGTAAACTTTGGTATTCATTACTGAACATAAAAATTACATATTTTTTGCGTAATGGTTGGAGTACTAAATTTTCTTCACACTACGTAAAATGGTATTACGTATAAATCACTTTTTTATTGTTAGTTTTTAACTACATAAATTACGCAAATTAATAACTAAACACCTACAACGGTACTCTTAATAGAGTATTCAATTAAATTACTACAGCCACAACAAAACAAAGGGATGATATTACCTGTACTGCCAATAAACCTTTTCCTACCTCACAGTGATAAGCGCACAATAACAAACAAATACCACATTCCTTGAACTAACCAAAAAACAACATTAATCTGGTCACTGACTGCAGGGATCAGTAGCGCTGACTAGAGACCTGTGGAGGATGTAGAAGGTGTCGCGAAGCAATGAGCCATTGTTTTGCTAAGCTATCAGCAAACACTAAGTACCCCCCCCCCCCCCCCCCCCCAAGGCTCCATCAATCACTGAATCACGTGTCTGTTGAACTGTGTTTTAAAAACATTACCCCCTAATGTTAATTATACGGTAAATCGCCGAGAAATTGTCTATTTAAACACTATTTCAACCAAACCTAGAGATACCTTACTTTTACCCCCTCCATATCTCAAAAACTATTGATCGCAGCAAAAAAGTACAGAACCATTTTTTGTAGAAAATTTAATTTACTTTAAAAAGTTATAGAACAAACTAAGCTCTAAAGTGAAGGGTTTACGAAATATTTACAAAAAACCTACAAAACACACATTTTTTACCACTTCCCCCCTCCCACCCCCGAACCCGACGCTAAATCGGTGGTGACTTTTTACCACATTAAGAGCAAAGGGTAATAAAAAACTTCCAACAATAATACCTTTGTTGTTTTGGATTCTCCAGTTTGGGTATATTTTTGTTTAATTTTACTGTACTACTAGTCTATTATAATGTTATAACTTTCCAGTTACAATCAGGCCTAACTTTGATTTAAAAGTATCACACATAGTCCAGACACGATTACCTTTTCATTAAAGTCACAATGCCATCATGTCTGTCTGTCCTACATTATTGATTCCAAGGTTTACCTTGACAGAGGTCACATATTAAACTGAAATCTCTGCAGAATCGACGGTTTTTAAACGATTCAAAGGTTTCCTAGTTGTTAAAAATATTCAAATTTGGCAGTCTATAAGTCATTTAAAACAAAAATCCGTTTCCTGGACCACAAGGTTGCGCAAGTGAGACCACATTTAGTTATGTCTACCCAAATGTTGCTAAGTGGAAGGCGGTAGCAAACGTTAAACAAAAAATGATTTTTTTCAGATTTTTAGCGAATTTCATTGGAAAGGTGAGCTATTGCAGTGACTCTTATAGTGAGACCTAAGGTCGGGAGTGGTCAATGAGCACCGATCATGGTCCCCAGAACACGTTTTGGTTGTCATTAAAAATGTTATATATATACATTATACTAGGGGAAACTCTTGCGTGCTCAGCACGCCAACCCAGTTAGATCTTTCTATACACAAAATCAGCTTATGTTTTCTTTATAATGTGTGGGATTAATAATAACCCCAAAGCTAAGATGGTTAATAATGTTAAATGTTTAAATCAAATTATTTCTTATATTTTATAACAACAGTTGGAATAAAGGTTAAACCAGTAAGGCTTAGGTCTACACTTAAACCTAACCTCTTTAATAAGGTCTTTAATAATAAAAACCTAACCTAAAAGCTAGAAATACAAATAATTGCATCAAAGTTTGAAATCAGCTGTTAATGGAAATATTAGAGGAAACAGCTGTTTTATCTGTTATTTTATTCGATTGGTTGCTATGGTAATAAATATAAATACAAGTGTTGATTCATCAGTCTAGTAAGAATTTTGTCCGACTAAATTTACAAATAATGAAATAAAAAATGTTTTCATCAAAATGAATTATAGCCTATGTTACTCAGGGATAGTGTAGGTTTTTATTATTAAAGCTATTGTTCTATTGGTTCAGTAGTTCCAGAGATTACCCCCTACATACGAAAAAAAAAAACAAACATTTTACCTCTTTATAATATCAGTATAGATATATTATGTGTGAACGCACTCTAAGGGCCGCATTAAGGGTCTGCTGTAGTGGCGGCCATCTTGGATTTTTATCTCATAAGAGCAATGTTAAATTTCAAACCGTTTATTTCGTTTATTTTTTATCATAAAATTGTTTGCAAGGTCTCATTTTAAGCACGGTCACAATACGCATCCGTTTTGCAATTTAGTTTTTTTTTTAATGTTTTTGATTTGTTGTGTAATTGACATTTTGTAAGTACAAAGTTTGAATTTTTTTCCTAACACAATACAAAATTGATAATGAAAAATAAATTGCAAGCCGGATCCGAAATTTTATAAAGAATATTCAGTTTTTTTTCAACACTCAATTACAAAAGATAGACTTATAAAATGGTTTGAAATAAGGCAATGTCAAAGCGTTCAGCTGCAAGAAATTACACTGTTTAGATAGGGATATAGTGAGCTTTCGTTTCCGGTTGCTTTCTCGTTTACTGGAGCAGACCCTTAAGTTTTTGATTTGGTCCAAATTTGATACACACATTGGTTATCTAAGTCGCTCGGACGAGTTCTTTAGCCAAACATCCAACAACCGGAAGCACGTTTTTTCACCAAAAGTACATTTTTTTTAGATTGTTCGTCCTCCAATGGAACCTTTTTGGGGTTTTATATTAAACAAATAAATATAGGAGATTATTTTGCACATTTGTTTTTACACGTCGTTATAGTCTGTCTGGTTACCCCAAAATCGATCTAAACGTAAAATACCATAAAAGTTTCAAATGATTAAACCGAGTATATAGGCTAACAAACAAAAAATTAATCAATTTAAAAACAATGTTGTTGAATTGAATACAATAAATAAAATGTAAGGACAATTCAAACCATTATTGGTTTTGCTTGGAAACATACACGGACAATTTTTATATCAATTTATATTCATGACAGTTATCACTTCTGTACTGAACCAACACAAGTTTCTTGAAAATCTTCGAGAAATTGTTACTTTATTATAATTTTAACGCCTGTTAAATATTAAAGTTAAACAGCTAATTTTGATTAAAAGTTTAACAACATAATTTTAGGTTAGGCCTATACGGAACCAACTTACGTTTCTTTAATGCATTTACATTCATTACCATAGCAACCAAGTTAACAAATTTAGACTTTTTATGAAAATTAGAAAGCACTATGTCCGTATATTATTAGAGGTATTACCAAATAGCCTACACCAATTTAACATAACTTACAAAATTTAGGAAGTGCAGTGTCCATTTCATCGGCAGCGTGACGTGACTAAATCCATACAGCTATTGAATTTAAGCCTTTGATTTACCACTGCCTATTCTATTTCGACGGTTTTCTTCTTCTTTTACGATCATCTGTTACATTAAACTTCTGGTTTATATTAGTACGTGTGTAACGCAGTTAAGAAGAAGATATCATCGACGAAATCAAAACGGCAAAGCGCCTTACTTTAAGACGCGTATTTTAACTCATCCAAAAAGTGCTCGGTGCGTCTAAAGAAGTTTTCAATTTCATAATATCGATATCATTTGATTTTGCTGACATCGATATTTTGTTTCGATAATATCGTTATATCGACATGGAATGTCGGAAACTTCCCAACGTCGCAATACCCCTAAAACAAAAATAGAAGTCGAGTCAGTTATCAATATGTTATTGGCAAACGTCTGATCATTTCAACACACAAATATCTAGAGAGCGTGAAGGTTTAATGCAATATCCTTCCTTTACCTACTAGGCACTACCTATCTTCCTTGTAGGTATGAATCTTCCTAAAATTTATGAATATCTTGTAAATTTTTATTTTCTCCATCCTATACGTAGTATATGAAGAAAGTATTGTTTTCGTACAAATTTTCGAATTTGAATTTTTAGCGGAATTATCTGTTTTGGTGTTCCCAGAACCCCAAAAATTGTTTAATGGAATTACCTGTGTTGGTGCTCCCTGAACCCAAAAATATTTTTAGTGGAATTATTTGTTTTGGTGCTCCCTGAACCCAAAAAAGTGTTTTTTTTGTGATGTCTGTCCGTGTGTCTGTAAGGATGTGTACAGAGCTGGAGACCATACCAACGGTCCGATTTTGATGAAATTTGGTATGTAGGTGTAGTTCTGGAATATCTCCAGTTTTTTTTCATTTTTAAATTTTTTTAAATTTTTAGGGTTTTTGCCCCCCAAAAATGGCCAAAAAACTAGAAAAATAAAATTTTCTCAAAAACGTCTCTAACGATTTTGATAAAGTTTGGTTTATTTGTAGCCCTTATTGCAATTGTAGCCCCCTACCATATGCAATAAACCGCATCTTTCTAAAAATTCTTGTTTAGGTAATAATAATAATAATAACAAAATTTTGGGGGTTTTTGGCCGAAAAGGGGTTTGGTTTAAAAAAAATTTTAAACATTTTTCGAGCACCTATACATGCCTAATTGACATGTTTGGTGCAAATTTGTTCAAAATCGATCGAATATTTTAAATAATAATAATAATATAATATAATATGGATGTGTGTTACATGCATCTAATATTTTCCATGGTAACATTTTCCTACTTTTGCAATTCCAAATAACCACCTCCTATGCTACTCTTGTGAAGATATAAAGTTTCAACTGGGAGAAAGTATGTGGCAGTTATCTGGTACCGTTTATTTGTAATGTTACGGTTTTTTAGGTAATCGACGTGGAATGTTTTAAGCTTCAACTATTTTTTAAAATCTACGAATTAAAATCTCAGTTTTGAAAACGTTATGTGATATTTATAATTAAACTCCCCCCCCCTCCTACTCGCTTCGCTCACCGACCCCCGCGGTCATTCCGGCGAAGAAAATGCAAACAGATTATTGTAGCCTATACTGCTATGATATTTTCACGGGAACGAGGTTTGTTTATTACAGAGATTTTTATTATACAGATAGAAGAGAGGCAATTTCCAAATTATAAAATATGAACAAAATGTAATATGGTAAAGCAATATTTCAAACCGGTCAAATAGGCCTATAGCCTAGTCGGTATAGGTTACAACTACCAGTAATTTGCAATACGGCTGAAATTTTTTTATAAGTACATTAAAGTATGTAGATTAACATAAAAAAGTTTACCATTCTATCGATTTCCCAAAGTCGAAAAAAAAATCGATTTTAATTTTTTTTTCGATTATCCTTAATATTTCGAGCTGGGATGAAGATAGAGGAAAATAAAAAATACCACCGTGTAGGGGGGGTATTTTTCATCAAAAAAGGTCATATGTATTTATTTCGTCCGAGCAATGGTTTGTCTGGAAAAAAATCGATAATGCAGGTATGTATTTTGCAGCAGGGGAAATCACTAAAAGGGGACATCTTATTCACATATGAAGCGTTGGCTCATTCTAAATTGGCCGAATTTTAATATATCGAATTGAAACTTGACATAGGAGTCAAAATATATATTTTAAACATTTATGCTGAGTCTCAGCTTGTTATCTTGAAAATGACCCGATCTAGGAGTCTATTTCGATTATCGATTTTAGGAGTACCGGACTCACGAACAAATTTCAATCTATTCAAGTTTCGTCAATTTTTGGAATATCAACACCAAATTTGTTTTACAAGTTGAGTACACCAGTATAAATATTCTTAGTAAGTATGAACGATTTATTTCATGTTATTTTTAAAAACGAGGCGCTTGAAAATGGTCTTCTGTTTTACCTATCTCGTTTTAACTATAACACCTTTGGATTCAACGACTCCATTTTCGACATTTTTGAACATATCGATTTAAAAATTGGTACAGAAGTTAAAAACACAATTGTTTTTTGCTATACTTATTTTAAAAACTATATTTAAAAAATTGACTAATCTGAAGCCGATTAACTCAAGCGTTTTGATGAAAAATCTAAAAAGGTCTAAAATTATACTTTTTTAAGTTACTTGTGCTTTGAAAAGTAAATAATAAAAAAGGTTTATACTCCTTGATATTGTTTGAATCTATATATTTAACTTGTAAAAAAACTTTCAGGTTGATATTTTGAAAATTTTCTAAACTGGAGCTGTTTAAAATGAATTGGAGGGTCCGGTACTCCTAAAATCGAGAAACCCATTAATAAGTCAAGTGGCTCTAGATCGGGTAATTTTCAAGATAACAAGCTGAAACTCAGCATAAATGTTTAAAATATATATTTTAACTCCTATGCCAAGTTTCAATTCGATATATTAAAATTCGGCCAATTTAGAATGAGCCAACGCTTCATATGTGAATAAGATGTCCCCTTTTAGTGATTTCCCCTGCTGCAAAATACATACCTGCATATCGATTTTTTTCCAGACAAACCATTGCTCGGACGAAACAAATACATATGACCTCTTTTGTTGAAAAATACCTCCCCTACACGGTGGTATTTTTTATTTTCCTCTATCTTCATCCCAGCTCGAAATATTAAGGATAATCGAAAAAAAAAGAAAGATAATCGATTTTTTTTCGACTTTGGGAAATCGATAGAATGTTAAACTTTTTTTATGTTAATCTACATACTTTAATGTACATATAAAAAAAATTCAGCCGTATTGCAAATTACTGGAACTTTTGGTCTAAATTGACCTCTACCGACTGGCCTACTAGTAAACAATAAAGTTGGCATAATTTTTGCCTGCTGGATTGTGTATTAGGGAACCTTATAAACCATACCCTCCTACCAGCTCATATCGAACATTTTTAATGGACACACATGGCTTGTGATACATCAAATTAGAAAGCACGAATTTCCGTGGTAAGAAAATAAACATCGGTTAACGCGTTCCTTCGCTACGCTCAATAATGTTTATTTTTTTTAAATCGTATATTATTTAAAATACGGAATGAGATATCCAGATAATTTCAGGTTAGGCCTTTACTGAACCAACACACGTTTCTTAAAAACACTTAGATTTATTACCATAGCAACCAAATTCTCAAATTTAGAATCAGGTATCCTTCACAATCAACAGTTTCTTTTAGGTTAGGTAGTAGCAAACGCAAAAAATGAAAAATGCTTACTATATCATAATTAAAACACCTATCACTATTAAAATTATTATGAATGTAATATAGGTTAATTACCTTATTCACTCCGTCAACCAATCCAAAGTAATGTCTAAACGCATTACTGGTTTCGACGGTTACACCGTCATCTTTAGGTCCTTGACAAACATTAAGTTATTCAGTCTTGCTATGGTGTCGCCTTCTTTATTGGCACATTTTACACGACATAAACACTTAATTAAAATTATTAAAATGATAAATTAGAGAATACAAAATAAAACTAAAAAACATATTTAAACATGTAATACAACCACACGAACGTCTGCAATCGAATAATTACATTACCTATTCAAAAACCGATATTTTCGTCGGCGCACCTGAGTCAAATGTGCATGTCGTTCCATCCATACAGAGTACGTTATCAGCGACCGCCATCTAACGTACGTTATATGTAAAGTGTAAAAAACAAAATTGGGATCTTGTAAATAGGTTTTCTAAGGTGCGTACACGCTTGCGCGCCACAAACCGCGCCCGCTTCTCGCCTTTGGTTCGTTTCAATTGTTGATTTCAAATAACCTCCTGTCTATAGGAAACATTCAGTATTTAATATTGCACTGAAGTTGTCTACACTAATATTATAAAGAGGTAAAATTTGTTTGTATGTTGGGGGTAATCTCTGAAACTACTGAACCGATTGAAAAAATAGTTTGACTAATAAAAAGCTACACAATCCCTGAGTAACATAGGCTATAATTCATTTCGATAAAAAAATGTTTTATTTCAATATTTGTAAATTTTATCGGAAAAAATCTTAGGTTAGGCCTAGACTGATGAACCAACACATGTACTTACATTTATTACCATAGCAACCAAATTGAATAAAATAACAGATAAAACAGCTGTTTGCTCCAATATTTCCATTAACAGCTGATTTCAAACTTTGAAGGAATTATTTGTACAGTATTTCTAACTTTTAGGTTAGGTTTTTATTACAGTATAGACCTGAGCCTTGCTGGTTATTTTAACCTATATTATAACTGCTGTTACAAAATATACGAAAAGAATTCGATTTGAACATTTAACATTATTTACCATCTTAGCTTTGAGGTTATTATTAATCCTACACCTTTATTATAAAGAAAAGATAACATGATTATGTGTACAGAAGGTTCCAACGGGGTTGACGTGTGTAGCACGCAGAGGTTTCCCCTAGTAAATAATATTTCAAAATAGGCTTAATTTTGTTAGCAGTCTTGTACGGTAGTAGGAACATAAAAACTGGCGTTTTGTGAAATTTTTTTAATTGATATATATAATTTTATAAACTTCTATTTAAAACTAAATTACAAAACTTTTGTATATTTAAAAAAAAAAAACTACAAAAAGCTAATAACTTTTCAAATGTGACATCAATAAATTTTTTAGTTGGATATATGAATTCTTTAAACTTTTTTCTAAAAAAAAAGCTGTTGAACACTTTTGGATTGGGATGTAATTACTATAATTGGTGAAGTTTTGAAAAAAATGCTTGCCAAACGCAAAAAATCCGGGCGAATTAACAAGGCTAATTCTACCATTTCCAGGTTTAACCAATTTAATAATGACAGTTAAAAGGAAAATATCTAGTATGATTCACAACTTACCCTTTCCTGTTCCCAGGCTGCTTTTCGATTAGCTCTTCTCCCGTCGGTATGAAGACAGCAAAGATATTATTTTTGTTTTACGCTGGTCCGCAGATATTTCTCGCCAAGCATCTGCTTTCGTATGTTTCTAAATTGATCCTTGTGCGGAGGATTCCAAACAATGGATTGGTTTCCGTAGGGAGATGATAATTTCATTAAATTCGTTTCTGTTCATTCCGCATTTAATCGCTGGAAAATTAATACCTTGATAAACAATAACCACATGCGCGCTGAAAACGACAAACCTTCCACGCTCCCTTCCAAATATGAACGACGAACATTCAATGTGTTTGTTGAAAAAACCGACAGGAGTTTAACACGTTCACTGCTAAGGACGCACTTGTGAGCTTGACACTGAACACTATGAGAAGAGTCCGACGCACAGTGCATTACACGCATTTCAATACACTATGCACTGCGTGCCTTGCATGCCACCTCCGTATTGGGAGTATTTTCAAAACCCAGGTTATTACGTACTTCGCACGCCAACCCCCGTATGGGAGTATTTTCAATACACATTGCATTGCGTGCTTCTCACGCCAACCCGCATGTTGGGAGTATCTTCAATAAACGGGGCATTGCATGCTTCGTACGACAACCCCCATATTGAGAGTATTTTCAATACACAGTGCATTGCATGCTTCGCACGACAACCCCCATATTGAGAGTATTTTCAATACACAGTGCATTGCA
>JAGFPH010007542.1:43834-64520 GCA_018207615.1 Philaenus spumarius | reverse complement strand
ACTATTTATATTGTAAAAGTCACTCGGATTGGATGACAGCTTACAACTAATAGCAAATTTAGTTTAGAATCGCGTTAACAACGCAAACTTAAAACTTGCGAAACCACGAGCCAATCCCAGAACACTAACTCTCAAGCTGTGGTCGTATGTCTGTATAAATAAGCTCACTTTCGTCTAGTGATGTGATAATCGAATACATTTAATAATCGAATGATTTATTTGAACCAAAAAAAACTAGGTAATGAACCACAGATTACTTTTCTCTTGTAAGAGTATTCGAATAATTATACGATGGGTAATTGGAATCGGTAAATATGGCAGACAGTGGGAGGCGGGAAGTTTTCCTGGAATCTAACTACAGATATCCATATTAAATTTACCACAGATATAAAGTAAATACTGCTATTCACGTGATACATTCCCGTTAGTATTAATATAAACGATTTTATTTAGTGCGATTCTGTCTTTTGGCGAATAACTGTGTGTAATTTATTACTGTTTCTTATTTCCTCCTCAAAATAAAAAATATATATTTTCGTGACTGTGAATATATTTGTATTTTATTAATCCATATAAAAATAATATGTATACAAATAGAAATTTGTGAAATAATATGGTTTGTAAATGGATAAGTATGTTAATAAAGTTAAGAAAATGTTATATTCAAAACCATTAAAGACAATTTTAAGAAAAATAATATGTATTTTATCAGCTAAGTAATAAAAATAGAAAGAAAACTAAAAATCTATTAATTCGAATATTGTTAAGGCAACAAAAATAAACTAACCTTCCACTCAAGGCAATTCTAGTCCCCAAACTTCAATAATCTACCTCTTGCCCTCAAAACCTATCTCCTCTCCTGCTAGACTACAATGTTTGACTCTGTTAACAGGTGTACGACGGAGCCTGAGAAGAGCCTATAAGTCCCTATCACCTCAGGATGAGGTGGAACCAGTCGACCTTACATTAGTACTCTACCCTTGTGTTTATTGTGCGAGATCGGGATGGGCACTTGTCGGCCTTTGTCGGAGAGTAATTGCTGCTTATCCCAGTGTCATTATGCAACATTTGTTAATTGAAAGAACAACTTAAAACAAAATATATCACGTGCTGTGTTTTTATCGCTTGATTATTTTGATACTAAATACGAATGAAAGAAATCGCTTAATTTTTGGTAAGACAAAATAAATAATTAAATCGTATATGTGTTTTCAATAATTTTGTATCATCATAAATAAGAAAATAAATTTAAATTGATCAGTAATTGATGAGTTCTATAAAAACCTCCTACTGTAAACAATAATCATCACCATACAGGTGCCAGACAGTTTTTTGGTTAAGTAAATGTAGTTTTAAAATATATAAATAAAGTAAAACTATTAAATAACTGTTCTATATTCATTGAACATAAGATATAATTAAAAACATTATAATAAGTACAAAAAACAACAAAAGAAATAGACAAAGACATCTAAGTAAATTTGTCAAAAAAATTACACTCTCATTATTTGGGCCTAAAATAACTTAGCCACCTAAGTTCCCATGTAGGAAACAATATTTGTGTATTACATCGATTTTTATTTACTTGTTTTATTAAATTTAAAACTTTCGGCCTACATAAAACGTAGTCAAAATTGTTTGTAATTTTTTCAAAATATACAATTTTTTAAAATTTAGTTCTAAATAGAATAAACAAATAAAAGAGCACTGTGGCGACAAAATCACACTGATTTAAATAAAAACCCGAACCAAAAAACAAGGAACAAAAACAATAACTAAACAACTAAATTGTACGTTATGTTTAATACGTTACCCTTATGTACATTTCGATGACACGGTCATCATCCTCAGGGTTACCTCTAAATAGAAGTGTATAAATTATAAAATTATAAATAAAATATACAATTCCAAAATCATTTTCCGAAAACACGAGTTTTTATGTTTCTTCTACAAGATCGCTAACCTATTTTGAAATTATATTTACAAGATGTTTTCAACTTCACTGCAAAATGAATACTGAATGTTCGAGGGTTTCTTATGGATCGTAGGAGGTTCGTTGAAATCAACAATTACAAAGAACCAAATGCAATCAGAGCGCACACCATGTACTGTACGCACCTACAGTGTAAAATTAGTGTGTATGAGTGAGCCTTAGCTTATTATTGTTTTACAATAGTTGAATTCTCTTTGTATGCTATTTTTTTGTTATTCGCTAACTTATTTGTACATCTGTTTTACATTTTATAGTCAATAATAGAGATGTTAACTATTTTCATGATGTAAAATTAATCCAATAGGTTGTTTAATAGTGAGTTTAAACCAGATTTATAATATTAAAATATACTTCCATAGGCCACGCAGGCCTACTCCATTGATAAATTTATCAACTTAGGGTTTTTGTCAACAATTTAGTTAGAAAAAGAATAATTAAAATATATTGCAACGCTACAAATTGGGGTTTACTGTTATCAGCTAGTTGTGAACTACTATTTCACTATTGAAAGTACATTTTTTGTCAATAAAGTTTTTAGTTTCTTTTAAATTTACAATTTTAATTACTAAGATGTTTCTATTTTTTTAACCTTGTACTAATTAAAAGATAATTTCTTGAAGTTTTTCTTAGCTGATTAAATTCTTACTATGATTTAAGAAAATGTTTAACATAATATCAATTAACATATAATTTTTCATAAGTAATTAATTAATCACATACAATAATACAGTTTTGTACCTTCCATCTTGAAATATTTTACACTACAATAAGCTACAACAAGCCAAAAAGAGCAGGTCAAATTATTATAAAATAGGCCTTAACCACAGTTGGATGTGGAAAATGTCTACATAGCCATATCATTTTAAGTAGCCTACTTTTGGAATGCCTAAAATGCGTTATTTTGCATCTTAGTTTAAAAAACAAATTCTACCTCTACCCCACTCCAGTTTTTGTAACCCCCTCCCCTCCATATGGTCGTATTGCTTACACATATGATCTGTGCATGTTTTAAAATTGAAAATGTGGTTGAATTGCAGTGTTTTACAAGTATTTGTAGCCGCAAAACGGCTGTTAAACATTTAACCAACGAGGAGAAGGATACGTATGAAACGTTTTTTGGTAAAAAAACCAAATTTATAATTCTAATTATATTCTTAAAGCCATGTAGTTTAAATGTGTCAAACGCTACAAACACAGATAGCACAAGTTTTAACTCGGAATCCTGAGTATGGGTCGGGAAGTATATCGGTAAAATGTATGCATACAGTTTAAAAATCAGACACAACAGAGATCTCTGGACTTTCCTGCAGCAAAAGAGGTAACAGCAGGGCCGGATTTCCCAATAGGCCCGGGCCTATGGGCGCAAGCTTCCAGGGGGCGCACGGCCGAGAGAAAACAAAATATTTTTAAAAATATCTAGAGATAAAAATAAATAGCCATACTTAACATATTTTTTTAATTGATTACAAAAAAAATCATTCTGATTTTGAAGTTCATTGGAACAAATAATTGTTGGTTAAGTTAAACTATTTTTACTTTATATCACAGTTTTTGAGTCACGTTATCAAAATACTTCATGTAAGCTGTGTTTCTAAGATTAAACCTATTTTATAATGTATTACAGAGTTTTTTTAATTATTTGCCCAAATGACTAAATTGAACAAAACTGAAGTTATTAACATAGCAGTGGCCATGCTTTATTGCGGGAATGCTCTGCTGGTTGTATTGTTTTGTTTTAGTCCCACAAACGTGAGCTCACTATTTAATACATAAAATTACTAAAAGTGTTTTAAGACGGCATTTTTTTAAGCCCAGAACCAAGTAAATTACTCAAAAAACTTGCAATGCTAAAATTGCATCGTAAAGTGGTGTTTAAGCAATTAACATATAGGCCTGAAATAATTTGTTAATAAAGGTTTTTGGGGAAGTAACTTTAACCAGACTAGGGGGCGGAAAAAGATTTTGCGCCTAAGGGCGCCAAAATTCAAAATCCGGCCCTGGGTAACAGGCATATTTGACTTCACTGAGACTAGTCCAGCGAATGGTTACGTAAAGTGTTAAGGACAAGAATCTTGATTCCGTTATTATCGCACTGTTGTAGCAGGATACCAGGAAAGACCCAACATCGTGCGGAGTGACGAATAAAGAAATCAGACTTTTTAGTTCGTTCCATCCACTGCCATTTTTTGACCGATTTTTATACTGATCAAATTAATGAAAAATCAGCTGATAACAATAAAGAAATACGCTTTGAATATAATAATAGGTCTACGTATTATATTATGTATAATCAAATAATGAATGGAAAAAGTCCAAAGAATCAAGAGTAAGATTATTTAAATTTTAAATAAATGCAAATACAAAATGTTAAATCTGTTTTAAGGCTACATTTTCAAACGGTTTTATATATTTTTAAAGTTAAATTAAAATAACTTTAAATTTTGAAACTGCCATAAATTAATATACCACATGACCTTCAATACAATTCGATTTGTTTTGTAAGCTTTTTCATTTCAACTATTTAATGATTTTGGTTTGCTAAATTTGTATAAAAGTTCCCAAATATCACTTTGTTTTAAAGGGTACATTAGCAAAGTTTTTAAATTTTGGATAATAAAATTGAATGTAGTAAAATATAAAATTAAAAAATCGTGTTTGTACGATGTTGCCACAATCTAAATTCGGAATAAAATCATATTTTTTCAAAATTTAATTTTAAAAAAATTAAATACTCGACCTATGTTAACGTTTAAAATTGCTTCACTCCTACCTTATTTTATCTTTTTAGCACTCTGGTTTGAAAAAATACTTTCCCTAGATTCTTTGCAGTGCCACATCCTGCACATTATAAGAAATAGCTTCGTAAACTATTTTGGCTCAGTATTAAACGAATATATTTGAAATTTACATTCATGTTTGTAAATGCATCATACATAAGATTACTTCATTTTCTCAATTCCATGATAAGGTAACCTGTATTTACTCAGGCAAAGTTAGCTAACACACATAATAAGCAAGAAGTACAAGTTTTCTAACAAATAATGAACCTTACATGTACATAGACGTGCTGACTTTGCGACTTGTTGAAACTTTCTGTAATTTGTGACACAACTTTACTTCTAAAACGGAAAATCCGACTTAAGAAACTTAATCCTTTGTTTTGTGAAAATTAATCCGTTTAAAATGCTCTCCTTAAAGTTCACTTGACTGGATTGTGCTTTGAAAACTAAAGAATATAACTTGTATCAAAGTCCCTAGAACTCGCTGTACAAAAATACTAGCATCAAGAGTAATTGTATAGTTTAAAAACTTTAATAAAGTACTTGGTATGAATATTATAAACATGGAGGCACATTAGCTATTTGCTGGCCCATAAAATTTTACATTAACAAATATTTACGAGTAATTAAAATGGTATTACTTATGTCTTTATATTATCATTCAACCAATATATTACCTCTTCTATCTTTAATGTTTTACATTAACCACCAGACAATTGTATTGTTAACAAAGAACAACATTTTAAATCTATCGGATTAAATGGATCCGGTTGTCTATTACAATAGACAAATTGATAAAAAGCCATAGTAAAAGAATAAATAGAATGAACCCAATTAATGAAACAACCAGAGACAACAAATACGTTTCCTCAGAATACACCAGCCTCTTACCTAATGTGTTGAACAACATTCTCAAGAAATGCAACATCACCCTTGCATTCCGCACAACGAATAACATATTTTCATCTCTTAAACGTAGAACGGACACCCCCATCGAACATAAATCCGGCGTTTATAAAATAAAATGCCCTGAGTGTAACATGTATTACATAGGACAGACCGGGAGAAATTGCATAGACCGGTACAAAGAACACCTACCCTGCAACAAAACCAACATCACTAAGTCGAACTTCGCGCGTCACCTTGATGAATACGAACATGATCCAGGTGATTTTAAATCCAGCGTAGAAGCGATACACGTTTGCAAAAAAGGAAGATTAATGAATGCGAATGAAGAATTTGAAATATACAGAGCCTTCAAAAACGATCCGGATAATATCTTAAATGATCATCTTTCATTCCAATCGCATCGGTTGTATGATACGGCTTTAAATTATTTAAAGAAAGCACCTAACAGAGGCCGTTATCAGCTTGACAGTTAACCCTTGCCGGCAGTACGTAGATAGACATGACCGAGTGCACTACAGTGGCAGACACGTTGAGGTTTTTATGTGTGTTTGTGTATGTGTTGTGTGTGTTTTTTTTTTTTAATGTGTGACGTGCTCATATGAGTGAAATTAGTATCTGATGATGGGGTCCAGACCCCGAAACTAGTCATAATCTTCGCAACTGAAGTCACAAGACGGACCTAAAAGGTAAATAATATATTATATTTATTTGTGACTTGGCACCCAAAAAATGAATATCAAAAAAAAAATATAATGTTTTGAAATTACGTAACTTATAGGTCTAAAGTGGATTTTAAATTATTTTAAAAGTATATTTTCCCACCAACTTGAAACACAAACTTCAGATTGATGTATAATACATACGCTGCCAGGTTACAGTTTTCAATCAATTAATTTTACTTGAATTATAAAAGTATATTATTTCAGAGCATACTCACACTTATTCTAGGAACTGTTGAAGTATACTGAGACGTTAGTATCAGGATTTGCATGAGAAATAAATCAAATTAACTAATCACGATACATCAAATAACACAAATGCTCTTATAAAACTTCAAGAGCCTATATATGGTAGTATATATCCACCACCTATCTTTATACATTTTGCAGTAGAAGTAAACATTACATTACCTTGACTTCTAAGAGTTAATTTTTGTATTTTCATACAGCTTTTTTAAATGTATTTAAATTGAGAGCAATTTTAATTGTTGCTGTACAGTCTGTTATTAAATTTGATTTATTGAGTGATATAACAAGTTAGGTTTAGTATGTGTATAATAATATTTTCAGTTGTTTTATTAATTTGTGTTCAAAATTATCAAACTAGAATAAAAATAAAACTTTAAAAATAATTGAAAAATTAACAGATACTAAAACTTGTGATGTAAACGGTGAACCTTTGAACAAATTATAATAAAAAGCTACACTGACTTTCAAACACATTTTTGGTAAAATTATGGAAAAAATATCTTGTTTCACCCATTAGATCGAATACTCTTTGTTTTTGTATTCAATAATTGTGTATTTAATAATCAAAATAAATATTTTTGCAAAAATATTTCCAATTGGTTAACCTTTTAATATAGTATAGAATTGTTTTGTTATTTAAAAATAATAAAATTTAATATTGCAGTAAACTGCAGTAGACAGACAATGATAAAGTGCATAGTTTATCGGTACAGCACAAGGTGTTATTTACATACTAAACATTGTTTCTACAAAAAAAAAAAAAAACAACATATACATGTGGGTTGCCAACAAAAAGGAGTTCAAATTTATCTACGATTAAAAGTTTTAAATAATGATATTAAAACATTAAAGTTAGTTGCTTAACGTATTTACTTTACGATAGACAAATTAAGAAGGGGGAGTAGAGTATACTGTAAATCTATAGCCTATGACTAAGTTCGAAAATACAAAACCTGTGTGGAAATTCCAACTGAAGCAGACTGGAAGCCATATTTAGTCCCTCTGCCAATGTGCTTCACCACAGTTCATTTCAGCTAATTATAGATTTTAAAATCCTCAAGCGATGAAAAATGTCCACCTTTCTTCGTTCTGATATGTTTTTATTAGCGTTTAAACTGCTCAAAACTCATCACATTCAACTGCTCGCTAAAGAGAGAGTTTATTTTTCTCTATTACTATAAATTGTGTATATAGTTTTTCACTCTACTCTAAATTATGGTTTACCACTTACAATTCAATTCAATTGTATTTGTCTGTTACAATTTTACATTGTATATGTATAGATATGACCACATATAAGATAATTAAACAGTACCATACAAAAACAATTTAAAAACTAACAATCAATACAATTTATACAGTATTATTTACATATTTCATCAGATTAATTACACACTCTTAAAATGATACTGCGCAAAGTCATTATATTTAACATAAAATAAAAGCAGTTACTATAAAAAATAATAAAAAAATAATTTAAAATAAAGATTTACTACAATTTACAATTACAATTTACTAACATGTAGGACAAAAATGCAATCCCTGGATGGGAAAACTCAAATATAAACAGTATAAACAGAATCAAGCAGATCAGAACTAATCACAATTGTGTTTAAAATATTTCAAAGAATTAATTATATCAACTATTTAAAAATATGTTGTGAAGATTTATACTTGTGACAGCTCGCAGAATGAGTGAGAAATAAAAGGTTTGTTTCCCTACATAAATTGTTTGCACTTATTTTCAGGATCCTCATTAATTTACCTTCCAGAACGTTTGGTTAACGAGGTTATAAACAAATGGCGCATTATAAAAGCCAGATTTGCACACACTTATGAAGATAATTTCTATAAATAATTTATTAAAAGAACTTATCATACATATTATACTGTACACCATCATAATAAATATAGTGTAGTATTTGAATTCCTAAAAATACCCTAACATACAACAGAAATCACCCTTGATTTGTACATGTAGGCTATATTTGTAGTTATTATTTTTACATGTATTAGGACTTGCTTGTTGAGACAACACCCCCCCCCCCATTCTGCAGTACCATACCTCATTAAATCCTGATACTTGTGCCTCTGTGTAAATGTACCTTATGAATGGAATAGTAGATGGTTGAATTTTCAATGCATAGTCAAAATGTTCGACTTTGATAAAAAGTTACAAACAGGGAAATGAACTAAATTTGCATGCATTGTGATTGCTTCTGAAGTCAAATAAAGTTTTGTATCTTATCGTTTTGGGAGTGGCTCTTTTATCTGAACAATTGTAGAGAAAATTGTGAATGTAGGGAAATTGAATTAGAACCCACAAAACTAAAAAGTCTACCAAGTGAAGTTATTTAATCATTATCTAAAATTACAATTTGTTTACGTTTTTGTTGATCTTTGCAAGTGAAAAAGTGTAAAGTGTTTTGTTTTATATTTAGTTATATCCAGAGCGTTTACCATCCTGAGCGTTTCAGAACCAAAACTATCTACCAATACTTTTAGGTGAAGTCTTTTTTTCTGGAACTAAGACAATTGAGAAAGTCCAAACTATTTTTACATAGTGAGCCGTTTGTTTTGTAGACTAACTAGTCAGTTTGCACCTCAAAAACTGATTAAAATAAGTTTATATTTTCTATTCAATTTCATAACACTCAACCATTTAATTCAAAATACTGTTAGTTTAAAATGTTTGTTGTTAATTAAATTAATTAACTTCATAAGGTACACAGTTTTGCGTTTATCTTATAGGTCAAAGGATAACTTAGTTATTGTTCCAGGCTAATCTTGTTTGTTTAGAGAAGTACAAAGAAAGAAAGAAAATTTTTTACGATAGAAAAATTAGTGGTTTTGAAATGTTTAACATCAAACATTTTAAATAACCGCCAAGATGGAAAGGGAGATTAATGAAATTAATTAATGAATGATTTTTTTAAAATTTGTCTTTTATTCTACGTATAAATTTTAGCTTTTAATATTATATCAATCAGTTTTTGAGATACAAATTTATAACAAAATATCATATTCGTAAAAAACTAGGGACTTTTGGACTTTTAATAATGGTATTGTGATTGTCTACGGCCTAGCAACAACCCTATCACTAAAGTATAATGTATGGGGTAAGTATGGGTGTTACTGAATGGGGTCCCCTATTGTAATAGTATGTGGAAATAGTATTTTCTTGTAATAATTTTGTCGTGTTCGTCTGACCATCTGAATAAGTTTCGTACCTCCTTTATTTTACAATTTTTATTAAGAAATTTTACGTTTGGGTAATTTTAAACCCACTCAGATGCTTCCTACACAATCCTTGATGCAAATGTTTAAGCGATTCACGTTTATAAAATGTATTTGGACATTTTTATTGTGATATGGAAGTATGCCAATTGATACAATTTAAACTTGAACTGGAATTCTAAGACAGAAAAAACTAAACTGTATACAGTTTCTTACAAAAACTTTTAATATTTAAACTAAGTCATCTTCATCATCATCAGTGACGGATACAGTTACACACTTTGATGATTTTGTCATCGAAACGCGTATCACTATTGAACTTTTTTTAAATTGTATTATGTATATACCAATTAATGCTTACAGAAAGAGCTCCAAAGACCAGCCAGAGCCAATCAGACCAGTGTTGCTTTGAAAGGATGAGGTTCTATTCTCTAACATAAGGTTGATCTTTCGAATTTCAAATTTAATAAACCTCGAAGCTCATAATAATTTAGGCCTAGATAAATTAAAGCCAATGTCTTCAGATTAAAGAGTGTAGAAGATAACAATTTCAAAGTCTATTTTATTAGTTTTTTTAACTTATTAGGTAGTAGTTTAAGCGGTTATTATCGAGTTAGTAACGATCAGACATGTTAAACAACACTTTTGAAAGATTATCGACGTCATCCTTTATTCATACATTATGCCCTACCCAAAATTGTACTTTTTTATAAATTTGTATAGTGACATTTTTTTTAAATATTTTATAAATTCACAGTATCCAATAATTATATATATTTAAAAGTATAAATCATTTCCATTTCATATCACTAATTTCACCTTGCAAATAAACAACTATTAATCAATATTTTATATAAATACTAGCTGACCCGGCAATGCTTTGCTATTGCTTAATTTGAAACTTTGAAAGCCTGTAATTCGTATCCCTGAGGGCCGATGTAAATTATAATGGGATTCTGCTCATTGCTTGATTTACCTAACCTAAAATTATATTCAGTTTTTGATCCAAATCAGTTGTTGATCAAAATCAGCTGTTGATCAAAATCAGCTGTTTTAAGCTTTTCATACGAACAGCTGTTTCTGATAAAATCAAAAGAAATATTTCTTCTTCTTCCTTAAGATTGACCTTCCATAAGATTAACATTGAAACTTTGAGGGCCACTGGGGCGTACAGACAAACGTACAAACATACATTGAATTTTATATATATATAGATAAGTTAAAGAAAAACAAAATTTTAAAAAAGTGATTAAATTAATATGAAGATAGTTTAGTTTAGAAAAAAGAGAAAAGAAGTGAGATTTCATACAACAAATACACGAATGAGATATGGTTTTCGAAATATTTAACGATAAACATTTTAAATGGCAACCATTTTTAAAATGAAACAAAAAAGTATTTATTAATTGTTGGTGCATTTATAAGAATTAAAATAATTTCTTTCCAAATTCGAACAACATTTTTTGTCTTTTGTAATAGTTATAATGATTGTTTGTGATTATTCGCGAAGTATGTTTTCGGATTTGACGTTTGGATTGCGCTTCATAAGTTTCACACTATTTCACAATCACCTTGTATATTGACTATTTTTTGAGATTTATTTTGGGGACTTTCTAGTCACTAAACCAACGTTCTGACCGACAATAATATCCGAGCTATTCATAACCATTTAACGGCTTAGAGTGTAACTATATTTATAAATAATATATCATTAGAAAGCGCCCAGCAAGTGGAATAATGTAGACGATAAATCAAAACAAATCTGGTCTGAATTGCTCCGTTAAGCTCTAACAGATATTATTAAGTACTTTAATTTGCATTTTAAAACTATTTCCTTAATACGTCCAGGGTAAAACACTTCTAATGGAGACCTTTGTGCTAGCTCCATTCACGATATTAGTACCGAATAAATTGAGCAGTTTTGATAATTATTATTACTACTTACTAAATATAAAATGTATGTTACGATTAGGTCCGAACTTCTATTCAAATTGTTTTTATATGGTATAAAGCTAACCTTGAATTACATCATACTGTTTGTATTTCTAAAAAACACAGTATCAAAACCATATTAAATTAATTGTAAGTATTACTTCACACGCGAACCCCGTACTCTCTCTCTCTCTCTCTCTCTTTCTGGGCACACAATTGTGATCAGATTAATTTGTCATATACTTTAGGTAATATAAACTGTAAAATATATATTAAATTACACAACCAATGAAACTTTGCATACATTATTTATTTTCATATTATGTAGAGTATTTTAGGCGATGTACATTTACCAAAAGTACACAACTATATAAGTATTGTGTTAACTATTTTAGTTTCATAAAAGTCTGCGAATATAGGTATTTTTCTAGGCCTAACTGATTGTTTAATATACCTTCCTGTTTATAAATACAATTTAAATTTCACTCGTTAAATACAATTTAATTATAATTTAGATTAAGATGAAATCAAAACCAAGCAACTCAGCAAACAGTATATTACAACGGTCTATTGAGCCTCTCGTTTGGGAAGCCGATTTTTCAACTCACTTACCCTTCCGAGAAATTTACTAACTTTATGTGCCCCAATTTCGGGAACATTAAGGCTCTAGAGCAGTTGCAAAATAAGTTACTGTCACCTACTGGAAGAATAGGCTATCTTTTTTGTCTGGCCTAGGTGATACAATAGGGTGTCTAATATTTCAACTAAAAACACTCAAAATTAACCCTCCAGCAATCAATTAATTTACTTTTAACTAAGCTCAACTTAAAACACAAAAATTGATCTCTACTTTTTATCAACCTGAAAGTAGTGAGAACAGTGGAACTGACCTTGTAAGTAATTTTATTTGTGCTTTGTATATTTTACAAGCAAACACTGTAATAATTCTTAAAATACTAGGAACTTTTGTGATGGAATATGCAAACAATATGAAAGTTTTGAGAGGATGATATACATGAGTGTGTGGAGTTTAACTATTGTATAATATTAATAGATAGATACAAGTTTTTTACAGTGTTTTTTCTCGAATTAGTTTATATTAGTTATTTGTTAACGTTATGCGATAAAACCGAACATTCCTCAAGTACGATTTAAGGTTAAACACTACTTAATCCCTTATTTAATACTTTTGTCTGTAGATGTTTACTGCACATAAACCTGTGTACACTTAACCTCTAAAACTGTCGTAAAATTAATCTTAAGTGTAAAGTCAACAGAAATCACTTCAATAAAGATTTCATTACATCTCGTAAAAGAGGTAATAAAATAAAATCGTTAAGGAAAATTACTTCTTTTAAATTTACTTTTGCATCCGTAGATCGAATCGTTTTGGATATTGAATATATTTTTAGTTCATATTGAACTATCACCAACTTCAAATTTTGTTCTCGTTTAGATAAAAAAAAAATTAAAATGTTTATCAGATCTCTTTGTACTACTTTAGAATGTTATTGAACATTTATTTCATGATTTAGATATATTTACTACTCAGAGCCTACTTGTATTTTAACCCTACAACTGTCCATGTTAATTTTTTGCAACGCCAAGTCATTTAGGTGCATGTGCAACATAGAATTAATCCCCCCCCCCCATTGGTTCTATGGTGTGCAAGCATATTTTCAAAAATTACAAATACATGACTGCTAACAAAACTAGGCCTAGTTTATGTGTAATTATCAAATATGTCTAAAAATAGATTGTGGTCACACAGATATCACTTGTAATGTAAGACTGTTTATTGGTTGGAAAACTGACCAATTGCAAGGGTCTGCTAAACGCCCCACAAATTTAGAACTATTTGTCCGATTTTTGATTGAAGCGCATAGGAGTGTCGAGCGCTTATTTGTCGCATCTTGTATAGTTTGTATGGACGAGAGGTTTCTATATTTATTCTCACTTTTGTTATTCAAATAATTCTAAGTCAAACACTTTTATGAAAAGATAATTTACAAGTATGCAGTTCAATTCTTTGATTTATTCTCTACACTTTGTTATAATAATATTATATTTTTGGGTAAATCAAATATTTCTAAATTACGTTTCAAACTAGGCCTAGTTTTGCTGGCAGTTGTGTAGATGGATCATAAAAACTGGTGTTTTCAAAATAAGAAATTTGAAATTGATAAATGTTTTTATACAGTTCTATTTAGAACTAAATTACGAAACTTTTTTATCCTTGCGAAAAAATTATACAAAATGTTTACTACTTGTTATGTAGGCCTAAATTTGAACATTTTCCTTTCGTTACTGAACATTTTTTGTTTCTTGAGCTAATAACTTTTACAATTTTACATCAATAAATTTTTTAATTGCATATATAAATTCTTTGAACCTTTCTTTACAAAAAAGCTATAGAACACTTTTGAATTGGTATACAATTACTATATTTGGCGATTTTTTTGAAAATACGCTTGCACACGTACAGAAATAACTTGGCTTTGCAAAACATTAACATAATTAACATGTAGGGTTAAAGGTAGTTTCGGCGCATTAAATTCGCGCGACATTTGCTTTTAGAAAACTCAAACACTGCAACAATGATTACGTATGTAAATATACGTTTTAGAAAAACTTATAAATAGAAAAATTAAAGTTTAGATCATTTCCTTTCCAACAGTTTTTTATTTATTGCGATTAGATGATATTTAGTGGGTGAAATATGAATTACAAAATAGAGTTGTCAAATTTGATCTATTCTAAGTGCCACGGCCCACGACTACTCAAATTGAGCAGGCTGTAATTATCTTGAATAAATACTGATTTATGGAGTCTTGAAAGTCACGATAGGAAATGAACTCAACATTTCCGAGCTAATAATAATTTATTATTTGGTTATTGTGGTATAAAGTAAGTCAAGATGTATTGGATATCAAGTTTCAAAACACATTGTTCAAAAAAGCAAAGGTAAACCTATATATTTACTAATTTTTTAACAAGTTATTAAAATCAAATGTTATTTTAGTTTATTTTTTACTTTTCATCAAGATTTCTTATTGAATTTCTGTTATCCAACTAAAATATCCAATGAAAATCTAAGAGCTAAATTTACAAAAATATATTATAAAATGAACCTCGGAATTGCCCCTGCTAAATTCCGTAACCGCTTAAAAACAATGTATGAAATAAATTGTTGTGTCAAAAAACTAATTGATGAAACTTTAGTGTTACCAATTGCAGGACTGAAGAGATATTTCTTTAATATATATATATATATATATATATATATATATATATATATATATATTCTCGTCACTCCTGAAGGTGGAATTCCGTCACTATATGCCTTAAAAGCGAACTCCATGGCACCCCCTTATTTATTCAACAACTGTTTGGTATAGCTAATATATCTTACTTTATTTATATTCTGGCATAGGCAATGCATCTATATATGTCGGTCTCGACTCTTTATATGTCATTTAATAATTATTCCTTTAAGTGGAACTCCAGTACATTTTCACGATAAAGCGTACTCCACTTATGGTGGGGATTGTCCGACTTATGATTGGCTATTGACGCTTAGAGGGGAATGGAGTTCGTTTAATGTACAGTTTATAAAGCATATATGATCAAAAATGGCGGTTCTTGAAAGTCAAGTAAATAACAGTGACGTTTATGTTTGTAATATTAGTTTGATAAGTTAATCTGTACAGTGGGGGTTCTGGATAGAAAAGATTATCTAAATTTTAAACTATTTTATCATTAATTAATTGTTTTTTATTTTTTCAAAACATAATAATTAGTTTTTGCTTATTTTATTCACACTTAGACTACTTACTTAGAGCAAGTTTTAAGCAAATTCGCAGTAGTGAACTGCGACTGATAACTTTTGTAAATACTTTAATTTTACTAAATAATGATGATCATTTATGTTACATTTACATATTTTGTTTTTTAATAATATGAAAATTTATAACTAACACTGTACGTGTACATATACTGTAAGTAAACTCGGTTTATAGGTCACTTACTCAGTTGCCAGTTCTGCAAAAGTAAAAATGAACGTTTTCCGCAATGTCTGTTGTTATCCCCATAGAATGATAAACTGGAAGTCTATCAATACAGACTCAACCCCAACTTTAAGTTTTTCAGTTTGATGTACTGTAGGCCCAGTTAAGAACACTAAAATAGTATCTTATTTTCCCTATAAGTTTATATCCACGTTATGTTTATTTATATTTTGAAATACTAGTGTTTAATATATTAATTGCCTTTATTGATTGCGTTGTATACCTTTTGTTGTTTTAAGATTATAAAAATATGAAGCAAGTTGCAGTAACACACTAATGTCAGTTTCGAGTAAATAACTTACAAATACATGGATATTATGAGTTTCATTAAAATATGTTCATAATTTTTAAAAGTTTTAAAGCCAATCTAAGAATAACAATAAAATATTAAATATAAAAAAGAGAAAGGCACAGTAGAAAGTTTTGTTTTGACAATGTAAATCTACTAAATTACATTAGTCAGTCCCTAAAAAAGTTGTCTGACTAACAGTACAAAATAAATACGATTAGAGCATTATAATAACATCAAAGATTTGGTAACTTTACAAAAAAGGAAAATGACTAGCTAGGAGGATCGAGCTCGAAGCCTTTATCACGCTAGCACAGCACGCTAACCATTTGGCTAGGGCTAACTCAGACATAGGGACTAAAGGAGTATCTAAGTGCTATATATTATGTTGTCCCACATTTACATGGCTTATAATGTGAAATTTTTAATTTTAACTTTTTCTTATAAGTGTTTTGATGAATCAAAATTTTTGAATAAACGGGTTTACTACAAGTTTTACACTTTATAGAACATGTTTTTTAGCTTCTGAAAGGGTTTTAGTAGAATAATTAAATTTTCCAAAATTTAAAAATAATATATTATTTTTTATTTTACAGTGCGTTTTAAACCCTTGTTTAGTGAAAAGGTATGTTTTATAGATTTTTGTCTTTCTGTATGCAGATTATCGTGAAAATCACTCAGAATGCTGCTATTATATTTATTTATAAGCCAGTTATAAATTTACTGTCTATGTTTACAATTTTTATTCATAACTTTCCAAATTAAGGACTGAGAAATCAAGATGCACAGAGGTGTTATTTGATTATATAAACATATTTCCATATTAATGTATATCTTCACAACACGATGCCAGGTTCATGGAAGTATTTCAGCAATAGCCTATTTAACATAATCAAGCTAGGCATAAAATAATACAATCTCTGTAGTTAAATACAATCCTGAAATATACATTTAGATTATATATTACAGATTAAATTGTAGATTAAATATACAGTATTAAAGATTATAATACTGTCGTAATAACACTACCACCTACACATGAAAAGACTTTTTCTGAATGATTTATTCTAACGTCCATTTTCCAGAAAACCAATAGAAAACAGAATGTTTTTTCATTTTCTTTGATACAATTAAATTTATTTACTTATTTTACTTTAATTTTTACTTACAATAGAAGAATGTTAAACTAATTTACATTAATTGCCAACTGTTGCAATATTCAATCCTATTAAACAGATCATTTGAATTGCCTTTATTTCGTCAAAAGTAAAAAATCTTCCTCTTAATCCACTAAAAATATTTTATATTATTTCACTTCACAAATCTGTCTTGTTGATATTGTTCATGTAATTATATAAAAACTAAGAGATATTTAAAAAAATTAAGAAATAAATATAAATTGCAAGTTGATAAACAAAAAATAACTTTATTTTCTCTAAGAAATTTTGATGCCTGGTTAGAACATTTTCAAAAAAATGTTTTAAATTTTATATTGGTATAAAATCGTGTAAATAAAATAATCTAGTTTTGAAATAGCAATTTTAAGAAAATGTATTTTTATTTACAACAAACTTTTATATATTTTAAATTAGAGGTTCTGTATCCTACTGTAGGACTACCGCTAGCATAATTTTCTTGTTTAAAAAAATTGTAAGTATCAATATAGAAAAACAATTATACCTACAAAAAGTAGTTCCAAGGGCAAACAATGAATATAGTACTTTAACTACAATAGCTTGTAGGGTTTTCACGGTGTTTTAATCATTAACAATTCGCGTTTCTGCTGAAGCCTTGTCAGTAAAGTTTAATGTAACTTGTGGTTTCTCTTAATCCTAGGAAGCAGTACTACCGTTCGATATTATGAAATGAACAGTAATTTATTAAAACATATAATTTATTTACTAAATATATTGTTTATTTTGCTTCAGAGATAGTATCTACAATGTGTTGGTATATACATTGTTTTACTTGGTCAACCATCATTTACATAAAGATGTTTGCCTTGTTTAAAAAAAATCTCAAACAAGTTACATTTTGATAAAAATGTCTTTACTATGTGCACACATTTATATACAAATTTGTCTTTTTACCACTTCTATCATACACAATTTATTCCGCAATTTTACAATTAATGACACAATTAATGCTAGACTAGACCTAAATATGCCAAATTAGGTTGGTGTTTTATAAGACGAGATTAAGATGTTTCTACGTTAATTTGTGACTTTATAATATGGTCACTTGTTAATGGAAGTTAAATTTAAATAAACGTAATACATCCAAGTGTATTACAACTTTCTGTAATGCTTAAAATTAACTTTATTTAGAATAATGATTGTTTGCTATATGTACGCCATGGAGAGAACGTTTCAGTCCAACATTTCTACATAAACTAATTTATAGTGAACTATTTAGTATTATTAGCTGTTCAATTGTTCATAGGTTCACCAACATGCTAACATACTATATGTTCTGTTTAGAAATAATGTAGGCCTATGTTTTGGAAATTTAAGTTTTCTGAAGACTAACCTTGCCTACAGGAAGCCCTAATAAAAATAATAAATTACCGTATTTTCACACTTCTGATAATGCTTGTTAGTAGTTGTTAAGTATTGGATTAAATTTACTTCAACATATAATAACTAAACCCACACATATTAGGGCCTTTAAAATAAGTTTTTAGTGAGTAACAAAACAAGAAATGTTGGTTGGCGAAATTTTAGAATAATTAATTACTTTTTTTGTGAAGACTGGGTTGCAATCTAAAAACACCTGATCTAAACTAACTTCAACCTCTAGTAACGGCATTTTTCAAATTTGTAAACATGTATAAGTTGGAAGCACTTCTTATTTTCCTAAAAATATTGCAACAATTAGATTACTCAAGTACTGTAGTAGTATTCGAAAGATTGTCTGTTTTGATTTTCTTAGTAGCTTATAATTAAATAACTTTTACAAAACAAATGACAACCAAAACCGTTACTAGATGGCATTGAAAAATTTGAATAGCCTACTAATACAAATATTTCAAAACAGAAGACGGTATAAATAACATATTGTTCTGTGCATTATTAAACATAGTTTAATCAAAATAAACAAACGTTCAAAAAGGCATATTCAAGAATAAAAATAATAATACTTTAAAAATAATAACTAATTATGACTTCATTAAAATGAAATTATATAGTAAAGAAATAATAATGACTGTTTTTGAATGGAGATGTGCTAGAAGATTTAACTGGGTAGCATTTGAACGGGTTATGGTTCGGATTAAAGAGTATTTAAATCCGGCTATTGGCGATTTTTTCCCCGGTAAGCTGAAATCATAAGAACGTTAAGCAAAATAGAAGGATATCTTTATAAAAATATCATTGAATAGATCAAACATTTAACAGAGCAGCGTTACTAGTAAAGTTCTACGAATTCTTTCCTTTTTTTATTGCCAACAATATAACAAATAAAGGGTCGCCCCGGGCTCAACAACCTTTTCCCGCTCAGTAAACTTTGGTTGTAGGAGTTGGAGGCGTGCAATATTTTTTGCCTTCTTTCAGATGAACCTTTGTAAAGTACCTGACCCTCTCAGAACAAATAGTACTGACCCGCAAGCACATGTTTTGACTAGAATGTTTTTAGTCTTGCTCTAGAAAATGTGGCTGACAAAAAGAAAAAGTGGCTCTGTTGTAACAAGTTGAGGGAAAAATAATCTTTCTTCCAAGTAATTTGAAAATGAGTTTACTACTTTTATGACATATTTTGTCTAATATTTTACTTTATTAGGTAGTAGCGTAAGTAAAATAAAAAGACTTCGTACCGTTCAAACTCGCTGCAAATTTTGAAACGATATAGCGCAATATTGTAAAAGATGGGTTAATCTTGGCATTCGTTATACAAACAAATACATAATCAAGCTTGATTCGCTAATGCGTTTAAACTCTAACTTATGGAATCGTATTTTTTTAATATGCTACTAATTGAATGTCATTTTGAAACGGTTGTATAAAAGAAACCAGAAGTACTATTCATGTATGTTGTACTGCATCTATAATGTTATTATTTTATTTAAGTTGTAAACCTTTTGTTACAGCGTTCTGAATTTTACTTTTATTATTGCAAAAAGAGCAGACTCACATTGAATAATGAAAGGGTGAATATTTTGTTTAATTTGGTGGATGCAACAAGTAAGCATTTAAGGCAAGAGTTTTCCTATTTTTTTCCTAGCTGTGTGTCATACATAATTATGATGTGCTTTCAACATAGGTTGAAGCAATCCTTTCTTCTACACTGAATTATTTAATAACGTAAAAACATTTGCTTAAGCTAATAGTTGCCAAAAACCATTGTAACATTTGAAATAAGCCAAATGTTCTTTCCTAATAAGCAAATGTGTTGAGGCACGTTCTGTCCTTTAATAAGATCCACTCAGGAACTTTATATAAAACAGTTTTTTTAAGTGAACTGTTGGTGAAGATGAACATAAATAGTTGTACTGTCATCATTTAATGCTTCATAAT
>JAGFPH010007542.1:0-33834 GCA_018207615.1 Philaenus spumarius | reverse complement strand
GCAATCTGTATATAATATCCAAACAACCAGGTAAGTCTGAAAGGTTTTAAATCATAAGAGTTCAGCTCGAAGTTAGTCTAGGAATATGTCCAATACCACAATACGACTGGCAGGTCTCATCAGCGTCAATATTTGTTGGGTACCAGGGTACGTTGAAATCTTTATATATAATACGTGAAGCCGTTTTTTGTAAACACAACTCCTCCCTTATTTCTGGACCAATTTTAATGTTTGAGGTTTCAAAAAATTCGTCTCATTTCGTAGTTTTGCAATAAGGTTTGAGAAGTCAAAAATTCTTATCCTTAATGGCGTGAGCTAATCTCAAAGGTCGGGTTTTCCCCATAAGATTAACATGGAAAATATTTAAAAACCATTTCTATACAAAACAGCTGTTTATAATAAGAAACAAACTAATCCAGCTGATTACGTGGATGTAAATAACGATGATTACAGTATTCAGAAGGTTATAAAAACATTTTAATACAAAACAGCTGTTTATAATAAGAAACTAACTAATACAGCTGCTGTGTGGAAGTAAATATTGATTTTTATAAGGGAGGAGATGAATTATTTATTCAAATTATAAAATTTACGAACTAATTTGTTTTGAACATTTAACATTATTTACCATCTTAGTTTTGAGGTTATTATTTATAACTTTTTTATTAGGTTTTTGATCAAGTGTAGACCTGAGCCTTACTGGTTCTTTTAACCTTTATTATTACTGCAGTTATAAAATATAAGAAATAATTTGATTTGAACATTTAACATTATTTATCATCTTAGTTTTGAGGTTATTATTAATCCTACACTTTTATTATAAATAAAACATAACATATGTTTTTAGAAGGTCGCACCGGGGGTTGGCGTGCGGAGCACGCAGGGGTCTCCCCTAGTAGATAGAAATGATTGTTCAGATAAGCTGTCAAACAAAACATCAGCTAATGAACTCACAGAGATTTAAACGTCCTGTGGTATATCAAAGACAACATCAATGGAGGCCGGATGGGCGCATGCAACCCACTAGAGCTTGCAAGTGGATAAACATCCCATGCTTGAGGATGAGTAAACGTTCACTTCTAGCCAAGTCATTAAAAGACCTTGACACGAAAAAAAATCGGGCCTTAGCAAATTCTGTGGATTTGTAATATTTAAATTAACAGTTAAAAAAACCTTTACATCTTGAGAGGTCGAAAACGTATAAAAAAAACTATTTTTCTTTAGGCCCGATTTTTTCTTACGTCGGGGTTTATTTTTGCACAGAATGACTGGACTGTTCTGGATTCATCTAGAAAAGTTGCTTCTATCAATTGCTTCTTATCATGTGCAATAAAAAGGACGTAGTAAGAACTCATCAGAGCGATTTTCTACCTAATTAAACACCTGAGTTTTACCTCACATGAAGGAAATGTATCCTTCAGGGGGAACCGCAGAACAGCTGGTCTATGAATGTAAGAGGCTCGAACAGTTGAGTTATGAAACCTTCTGAAACTACAGAACATCCTCCAAGACAACTTCTATTCGTCAAAAGGTTCCTTACGTCACACAGAGCTTATGGATATCGACAGGGAACGCTGGGGGTAATCCTTAAAGGTCTGCTGTAGTGGCGGTCATCTTGGATTTTGATCCCATAAGAGCAATGTTAAATTTCAAACCATTTATTTCGTTTACTTTTTATTATAAAATTGTTTGGAAGGTCTCATTTTAAGCACAATCACAATACGCATCCGTCTTGCAATTTAATTTTTTTAAATGCTTTTGATTTGTTATGTAATTGACATTTTGTAAGTACAAAGTTTTTTTAGTTTTTTTCCTAACAAAATAAAAAATTAATAATGAAAACTAATTTGCAAGCCGGATCCGAAATTTTATAAAGAATATTCAGTTTTTTTTTCAACACTCAATTACAAAAGATGGACTTATAAAATGGTTTGAAATGAGGCAATGTCAAAGCGTTCAGCTGCAAGAAATAGCACTGTTTAGATAGAGATACAGTGAGAAGCGGTCGCTTTCTCGTTTGCGGGAGCAGACCCTTAAGGCTTAAGGATTAGACCGTGCAAATAAATTAGACCCAAGAAGAAGAGAAACTTGCGCCATAATATTGAAAAATCGTTCAATAAGGCTTACAATATCATATTTATGTGAAATTATTACTACGTACTTTTAGATTACAGATTTGAACGTGTATACGTGTATTGATAAGAGACACCAACAAAAGCGTTGAAATATTTTTACTAAGAGAATTTAAATATTAAGTAAGAAGTCATTGTATTGTTCGTTTTTCTGCCAGTAGATATGTTATCTGAGAAATGACTTATAGCCAGGATTCTGTAATATACAATCGTTTCGACATTTTATGTCATTCTGTTTACAAATGATATGTTAAAGCCGATTTAGTTGATTTTTTTGCTGTCTTTAGTTGCATGTGAGTTGTATCAGTATAATAGTTTTGGACATTAGAAATATATGGAACATTACTTCTGAAACTCATCCTTGTACGAAACGCTTAAAAAACATTTCTTTTTATAACCACCCCCTGTTATCTCTTCTGATACTTCGTATTTACAAGTTAAATTAAATATTTTAAATTCTCATATTAGCTATGTTTATTTATACTTGATGTAGAATGTCAAAAAGTATATTTACATTTAGTGATATTTTTTAATATAAAATATCTTTCTTCATTAAGCAATATGAAAGTATAAGGAAGATATTTTTAATAAAAGCTCATTTTGATACAGCATTCAGTCTGAGTTGAAGGAGGAAACATATTTTCAAGTTATTAAAACATTCCTCCTTCCCTCCTTCAATGCGATAAGATTGTCTGACATGTATTGGAGTGGGAACAAAATATCTTTGCTTAATAACAGAAGCATCTAAACTATCTCTCATACAATTCCAATTCTGGGAACAAAATGTTTATACCGTCGGCGTTGAGTGGTTGCGACGCTTACTTTCACAAAGGTTTTTGCTTAAATAGGGCTTAGGTGTGATTCTCTGCAAACGAGAGAGGGTAATTTTCTGCTGCTGTATTCAGCACTAAAATACAATTGTTGTTAGCTTTAAAGAATACAAGTTAAACACTAATATATGTAGAGGTCATGATATATTCGTTTGTCCTAAAACTGCAAAAATTTAGAGTTGAACCAGCCCACTTATATAGATTTGTTTTTTGTTACATAAAACATACTACATTCTAAAATTGCTTTATTACTAGGAAATGTTGTCTTATTAAAAAAAATTATACATACTATACATTTATTTATAATCCTAAGATAAATAATACAAACTAAAGAAGTACACCATAAATAACAAAACGAAAATTGTGAACAAGATAAAATGATATCTTTAAGACTTTAAATATCAATTTTAGGATGAAAGAGTTGAACAAACTATCTTAATAAAATAAACAGTACAATTTTAACATATTTATATATTTACCTTAGTAATTGCCTGTCGTACAATCCTTGTTTTTCATCGTTGTTATATGACGGCCGTTTCGACTTTTTTATTCAGTAATTTTCAAATTTCAATCTGTTCACTGTTAACTTTGCATGTTTTTAGTGTGCATTTAAGTGTTTTTATGTATGTAAATGTGTGTGCATGTTTTAATGCTGACAACGTTTCTAGTGTGTGATTCTTTTAAAGTTCCATTCTTTAAAATGTAACAGCTGATTACGTTCATCATTTGTAAAACAACACCAATTATATGAGAATATTTTAAGGTTATGTTTACTAATTTTATTTTAAGTGTTTTGTTGATATTATAGAAATAATAATAATTTACATTAATACACCAGATTCGTTTTTTCATGTCTATAAATAAATTTTAAAAGCAATTTTATAAATAAACGCCTCATGCTTTTTTATACGTCTTCAAAAATTAAACTATAATATTATATAAAAAAATTTAATTATATAAACATAAAATTTTTATTTAATTTGTATAAACATAATTAAAATAAGATTTATTAAATAAATTTAAATACAATTACAGTCCTACTTTTTAATAAAAACTTTTTTTTAAACATGTATTTTGTAAAAACATTTTAAAATTTACTATTTTAAAAAAAATAATATAAACAAAACTCTATATAAATATCTAAATAAAGCATTTTTCGCTATCTTAAAAATTTTCATTGATATGAGCCACAAGATAATTTTTTACATGTATATGGAGTTTTATTATAAATTATATTATGTTTTTCTTATAACTCACTTTGATACAGTTCTCGATTAGTGAATAGTAGGCTATAGCGAATGCTCAAAGTTGTATTCGTTAAAATATTACAGCTGTTTTCATCCATAAAAAAACTTCACAGGAAAAGTGTATTATATACTTTATGGAATACTTTATTACTGTACATACTTCATATAATTATAAATATAAATTATACGAATTCTTTGTTACTGTGTACACTTTACAGGTTCATAAATAATGATTATAAACACTGTAACTTAAAATATAAACAGAAAAACTTTATAATGTACTTATAGGGAACCCTATTATACATTTGACAAGAAAACGTTATTATATATTTTACAAGAATACTTAATAATTATTGTATATTATGTAGTATTAGTTTACGGGATTATAAATACTGTATTATAAAAAGGAAGATTTTATAATGTATTTTATAGAAAACCTTGTTATATTTTATAAGAAAAATTAATTAAATCATTTACAGGAAAACTTTGTTATATAATTCATAGTTTGATTTTTTTAGAGATGGAATATTTTTATGACCTCATATTTGTATTCTGCTGCCGTTTTGGTTAAGCAAAAGTGTTTTTCGAGTAATATAGATTTTGCCTTTTTATGCCCTGTCATTTTTTATCATATTATTACACAATGCGGGTTTTCAGTTGAGTGTTTAATTTTGAGAGAAAACGATTCCAAACTATCATAAAAGAATATGCAAGTTAACATCCAAAATATTTTGTATGTTAAGGTAAGGGAGTGACTTTATTAATTGTATGTAAGGAAAAATTTACATGTATTCAAATTGCCTACCCAACGTATTCATTCCAACACTCATCCACCATATTGCCACCGTGATATTTAATAATTGTTTGAATTAATCAGAAGAAACAATTAATTGTTGTTATCAAAGTTACTTAACTGTATGCAATTTCAACCTAAGTTTTATAACTTATGCTTGTTTACAAGTTTTTTAAATTGTTGCAAGTCAAGTTACTAGAAGCATTATTAAAATAAAATAAAAATGTTTATGCATTCCATTATCTTCAATTTAGATACCAATCCATTAATGAAGCTGTAGCAGGAGTGCTTTACCCATGGTCTAAAACTACCAATACGCACCACACATTGTATAGAAAGAAGAGTCATTTTTTGTATCTGCTGAGTACACTAACCTATTACCAAACTATTTAAAAAACATATTCAAGAAGCTTAATGTAACTGTTTCATTCAAAACTCACAATAACATAAAGAAAATATTGCAACCGAAAATCAGGAAAAATATTGACAACTGTACTGGTGTCTACAAATTAAAGTGCAGCGATTGTGATAAGTTGTATATTGGTCAAACTGGTAGAAAATTCAGGGACAGATTTAAGGAACACTTACAAAAAAATGATATCGCACAGAATAAGTCAAAATATGCATTACATTTGATTGATAGTGGACATGTGTATGATAATTTAGCGACTAATTTAATCCCTCTGCATTTATGCAACAAAGGTCGACTAATGAATGCGTTGGAGGAGTATGAGATTTATAAGGCAAACATGGAACATAATGATGCACTCCTCAACGATCAATTATTTTTCAAATCTAATAGCTTGTACAACACTGCAATATCTACACATGGACCTAGAAATAATAATGAGGCAAGAGATAACGGACGTTCTCGTTTAGTTGACGATTGACCGCGGCAATGCCAACATGTACCAACGCAGTTACATTTTTATACAGTAGTTCCGTGTTTTGTGATTTTTTATGTACATAAACACAATTTTATTCCAATGAGCAGTGCGATGTTTTATGTTGTGATTTGTGTGTATGTGGGTGTGCTTGTACTTTTTATTTTTGTTTGATGTGCTCACATGTAAGTGATTTCAACACCTGAAGATGAGAACTTGTTCTCGAAACGCGTAGTGTATTCTACAACATAAGTTGCATGACGGAAATCCAGGTATATGTATATATGTTTATATAGGTATACTACATTTAGTTTCATTCAAAAAGAAGAGATTGGATTCAGCCCTCCGAGACTGTATCTCCCCTTCTCTTGGAGTGGTTTACCGGAACTTTAAAATGCAATGTTTGTAGTGTGCACTAATCTAAAAGTACCTGAGTATTTCTATTTTATCGCTGTTTTTTTTTATTTGACGAAAAATAGGATTACTTTTAAAAAGACATTTGTCTTCCTTTAAATTAATTTTAATAGATTACATTTGCCTTATATTTATAGTGGTTTATTTGGACATATATTGCACGACTTAAGTTTAAGCACGAACAACTAATAAGCAAATGTAAATTTAAAGACATAAAATCTTAGAACGGAAAGAAACAGATCTTAATTAAATACGACTTGGTATAGAAACTTATAGTCACAAGGTCACACGAGTTGTGGTACATTTTGGTCTTAGCCACTTACACCTAGTCCAGTCTGTTCCCGCTTGTAAGTTATAAATTTTATAACATTATATTATTATTAAAAGATGGAAAGAGATATAAAAATCTTATCTCTTGACAACTAGTTATTAACCTCCACGGGAACCTTAGAAAACCAATTTACAAAATCAAAAAAATCCCTCCGCCTTTGATGGAGTAAGCATATTGTTAAACTTGTCTGGCAATATTATTACAGCCTAATATAAGAGATTCGAACTCGTTTGCTACCTTATACACACATCTAATGATTTCTTGAATACAGAATTATTGTAACCTCAAAGATAAGGTCAATTTTAATTAACTTAATGCCTGAATGAATTTTTAAGTGTGTGATATAAAATGAGTTATAATACAGATTAAAGTAGACCAGGATGACTTTTGACTATTCCTAAACAAAATCACAACCTAAATACTAAAGAGATAAATTACTTTAAAATATAAAATCAGCGGATAGTGGAAATTCTACTGAGAAAGTTACTGTATAAAGTAATCAGTTGATTATTGTACCAACACTGGACTTATCAACCGGCTGAGCTATGTGTTTTAAGTTATTTGTAAGTTTGAATATTTCCCCACCATATTGGTAGCATACACTTTAGAATAGTACTGTTTAGCGATCGCAAAATTTCCCTTTTACCTAAACACATAAACAGTTGTTTTCCTTTGTGTAACGTTTTGGTTCTCAGCTTTTTACGCTTTGCTAAAAGTGGCGCACTGTCAAAGAAATCGTCTTTGACATCCTTCAAATTGCATATTACAAGAATAAGATGTTATAGGCAAAATAATGTTATTGAGATCTGTATACCAAACTCAATACGGTACTCAAATTGTTTTCTTCCTTTTAAACTTTTCTTGTACGAATAATGAGCAACACAACAATCGCTTGGTTAACTAAAAGCACCAAGTTATAAAGCACAGGTATGGTTATAATACTGAATGTAGTAAAGTAATTCAGTTGGACAGCCACGATGGAACTAAATGTGTTTCCATTACCAATTAAAATTGTTAACATTTCGTAACAGTATTAGATAAAATTATTTATTTATCCATTTAGAAATATTTTTTAAACGCAGTTCTGATACTCCTAAATGCAAAAAAAGTCAACACAAATCAAAGTGAAACTAGAAGAGACTATATTGTTACGGAAACAAAATAACACAGTTTGTGATTCAACAAAAGCATTTATGTCTTTGATTAAGTCTGAGTGAAATGCACAGAAATAAATATTTATGCTGGAACGTTAGACAGAGTGGACGTCATAGAAAATATAGTTTCTACTCGCTGTGTCAGTGAATGTAATGGACAAAATATTTTCTAAATTTATATATTTCTGAAGCGTATATATTGCTGTGACTTGAGTTTTGTTACTCAGCATTTTGAATTGATTAAGTTGTTTTACGCATTGGTTTGCATAATGTTACATTATTTTGTGACGTTTTATCGTGCGTTGAATTACGTTACGTAGTGATAATTAACCTTGTTAGTGTTACGTGTATACATTCCCATTAGAGTCAATACATCAAACTCAGTGATCGGAATTAACCTTGAGCAGGCTGACCTTGTTCCATTGCATTAGTATTAGTATTCGAGTGCGTCTAGAACATTGCTTGTAAGCACTTACGCGATTTTTGATTTTCACCGTGATATGCATATCAGTTAGTTTTGGAAAAATCTCCAATGTGTGATCAGTAGACAGCAAAAGACGTACACAATTTTTTAAGAAAAGATTTTAATTTAATATTTTTGTAATCTAAAAGTTATAGTTTACATTTTCATCAACAGCTTTCCGCAAATTAAAACAGTTTATAAAATTCTATAAAAGTTTCGAAAAACTGCTAATATTGTTTGTATTTAACTGATTTATCCTTGTATTGCACACTCTTAAAATAGCCTAAGTCAAATTGTGCTACACTAAATTTCAGTGATGTGCATTAAGTTACGTTGCATGACGATTTGTTGCTCTTTGTCAAATAGATCCGGTTCACGTTACGAAATGTTGTGTTGCATTTCATTAAGTTATCTTATGTTTTGTGATTCAGTTCGTTTCGTTAGGTCATTATGCGTTACGTTATGTTCTGTTATAATACAATAAAATGTTTTTTTTTGCATTGCATTACATTTCGTTATTCTGTGTTGGGTTCAGTTTATTTTTTGATTGGTAATGTTTTGTTACATTGGATTACATTAGGTATTGTTGGGTTATTTTGAGTTGCATTATTTTTCGATATACAACTAGGCCTATAGAACTAAAATCGGTTCATCTGCTCTTCCGCTTCCTTCAAACATTTGTTTTCATATTTCAGAATCGTAAACTAAAAGGCATTGGTGCATAATGAAATTTTGTTAGGATAAATCAAACACAAAATTTTTGTTAGTTTAAGTAATTTTTGTGGCTATTTTGAATTAAAAGAATTGAGTTAATCCTTTAAAAATATAAACCTAAATATTCCAAGTTGTCCGTGAATATGTGACATTAAATTATTAGTTTTGTCGAGGAGATTATTATAACCATTGTACGACCAAACTCACTAAGTACAACGCATATTGTATAAAGCGTATTTGTACAACTATGGACCAATACTGTAAGTATAATTTCTGGATCAATAAAACTGTACAATAATACTACCAAAACGAGCCTAGTTTTTTATACAACCCCATTTATTTTTGTCACTTTTCAATGTTTGACTCAAAAACTTATTGACATACTAGTTTGAAATATTGCATTGCATTTATTTTCCAAAAACACATGTATAATAAATACATTTTCTAACCATGGAATTAAACACATGGCAGTTTTAAAATGTGTGTTGTTGAACAATCCGAAACACATTAGCTTTATAAAACATGTTAAAAAACATGAGAACAAAAAGTGGTTTTTAGTAACTAACAATGAAATGATTTTCTAGGTCAAAGAATTGTGTAGTTTTTTCTTGGCTGATCCTTCATCTTTAGAAAAGCATAATGGACATTTCAGTTTATAACGGTTATTCTTTGAATTTCAGAAAAACTGAGAATACAATGTTGTTTGAAATTATTAGAGCCAATTTATAATATCTTGTGGATAAAATTTTTAGTGAAGGTAATTAATTATTTTTTGGTTATTCAACATCAAAAATTTTAAATGTCCGATATTTTGAATTTGGTGGTTGTAAAATATAGATTATTTAATAGTTTGTATTTGTGCTATAAACAATTTTAGTATATTTATCGTTTTTGAGATATAAAATACAAATAAAAAAAATAATAATAGCGGTGTGAAAAATAACGGACTTTTGTTATTTTTGTATTGGTTAAATAATGAATTGTCTTAGGCCCAGAAACGATACCTAAAAGTATTTTTATAAAGATTTTATAGTGTTGTAATTTTACCTGTCTCTACAATTCTGCTTAGTAGATGTCAAATATTGTTAAAAACTTTAAGTTTATATTTATAGAAACGTAATGTAGGACATGAACAAAGGGATAAATTCTTTTGTTATTTCTGGATCCGTAGCTTTTGTCTTGTTTCCGTAACGGAACGAATAAAAGCAATATAACTGAGCAAAGAATAGCTTGTTTACTTCTGACGATAGACTTGTGTGTGGGAGCTAGCGAAATAAAAGTGTAACCATTTAGAGAAGTTTTTTTTAAACTGTTAAAGAATTGCGACTTTCTGGCTTCTAGAAGCACCTAAAAAGAAAAATAAGGTAATTTAGCAAGTAAAGCAAATGGTACTTGGCAACCATCCACCTATTGAGTAGTTGTCTGTCTGTTAGGTTTGGTATGATCTACAAAATAGTTATTACATTACAGTTGTACATAAATCACTTTGGCATCCCTAGATACTTCAAGTCCCAAACCCGACTTGGAGACTGTTTCGCTTCGTTTGAACAATGAATAAAGATATATGAACAAAAATATCCGTTAGCAGAACCTATACTACACATAGGTACAAATTTGACAAGAAATACCAGATTTGAGTTTTTCAAAAAATATTTTTATTGGTTGAAAACCAAAAATTTTACATTTAATAACCTCCTCTAAAATGTCATCATGAATTATATGCACGAAGGACTTTTGATCTAGGATGGTCATTTAGAAAGGTCAGTGAGTGAGTTACCACATAGAGATCCATAAAGGATGTGATCTACAATTATTAGTAAACACATTAGCAACAATTAATAAAATAAACAATGAATTACGTTTTATTGGAACGTATGAAAAAAAAGAAGATTACGTAGTCATTTGGTTTAGCAATTTAAACATGTTAACCTGGATAAAATAAAACAAAGATGATGGAAAAGAATTCCGTTTTTACAGTTTAAAACTAAAAAAAAACTTCAATAGGTCGAAATGGCTTTTTGTTCCTTGTTGAAATTAAAAACGTTTATTAGGAAAAAAGTTAAAAATATCTCCGGATGTGTATTACAATGTAATACCACTGAATCTGTTTCTATTTATCTACATACATTTTGTTGAAATTAATCGTTAATAAGTCCATACTAAGTCAAAAACTGGCAGCAAGGTTATTGAGCACAGATTCGAAAGTTGGATTCGGTTTCAAGAAAAGAGTTGTTTAAGTTCTTATTCTAATAATTGTTTATCGTTCCTATAACTAAACATATTTTACTCAGTAGATAGTTGATAAGTAGATAGATAATAAGTAAATAGTTGATAAGTAGATAGTTCATAAAAGGATAGTTAATTGATAAGTAGATAGTTGATAAGTTGATAGATAATAAGTAAATAGTTGATAAGTAGATAGTTGATAAACGGATAGTTAATTGATAAGCAGATCGTTGATAAGTTGATAGATAATAAGTAAATATTTGATAAGTATATAGTTGATAAACGGATAGTTAATTGATAAGTAGATAGGTAAAAAGTAAATAGTTGATAAGTAGATCGTTGATTCATAAGTAGATAGCTGATAAGCAACTTAATAACTTAATAGATGGTAAGTGGTTAGTTGATAAGAAGTAGATAGTTGTTAAGTATATAATTGATTATTAGATATGTGATTTGTTAAATAATTGACAATTAGAGACGTTATATTATTTTCATTTTGGGATTAGATTTGGAATTCATAGAGAATGCATTTTTAAACCTAAAATGGTGGCTACCTTAGTGATATAAAGCACTGGTTTATCGAGTAGCTTGTCATTAAATTGATGTAGTTTTGTTTGTATTTGTCTTTATTTACACACAAGTAGTCGAAATATTTAATACTGTGTGAATCAAAGGAAGAAACTCCAGCTGGAACACAGTTTATTTATTCAGATAACGTTATAGTGTTGTAGACAAGGACGAGTAGAAAGCAAATAGAGAGAGTCAATATGGTGTGGTTCTTGTTAAAGTCGTAATAATGATTGATTGTAATGCAATTTTTCGTAAGATGTAATTTTTATGTTTGCAAGAAGAAATTATGTAATAATTTATAAATAGGACACAAACATTCAAATTAGTATAAAATAAAGACAGATGTTCTAAGTAATAAACCATACACAGTTAGTACACTAAAAATAAAATATAAAACATACAGATGTAATACTTTCCAAAAACGTATAATTGAAATACACATCATAGTTATAAATTACGATGCAACTATAACGAATCATAAAATATAAAATTAATCAAATATAATAATAATAGAATAAGTAGAACTATAAAACAGAACATAAAACGTTAAATTTAAAATGGAATACAAAACATAAAAATTTGCAATTATTATAATTAAAAAATAAATAGACGGCTTTAGCACAAACGGTGTAATTACGTATAATTACACAATTAAAAACACACCGTAAATTTAATAAATTTTACAGTAAAAGAGATCATAAAACATTAGTATGAACATACATTCAAATGATAAATTGAAGATAAATCACATTTCCAATTTTTAAAACATGTGAACAAAATTTGTTTAAACATTTAGACATTTTTTTGGAATGGGCTTTATTTTATGTCATACCTTCAATATTATTTGAGTGCTTTGTAAATATCTACTTGTAGTATAATAATATGATTAGAGTTTATATATCAGTTAGTTATGTACTGGATATTATACAATTAATAGCATATACAATTACGTTTTGATTGTGTTGATGTTTGGGGAAAACGCAGATTAATAACCCTATTTGGCAAAAACCTTCACTGCTGGATAATTTAAACTTTATTGAATTAACTAGCAGCACCCATGGCTTCAGCCACTTCACCACCACACTATGGCTTTGAGGTTAGACAATATTTGGATACAATATTGCGTCAAAGATGGATTGAAAGACGCGGTGCAGTAGAGTGGCCTGCTCGGTCCCCTGATTAAGAACGCTTGATTTTTTTCTTTGGGGATACCTAAAATTTGAGTAGCTTGCAAAAAACGATCGCGGCCACACGTACGTTCGGATCGCGTAATTATGAATAAAATTTAAATGTCCTATCGAGTGTTGTATTGTGTTATGTGTTACATGTTGTTTGTGAATGTTTTGTATAAGTGTTTCATTTTAAAAACTTGACGCGCATTAACAAATGTAAAGTACTAGTGAAGTGTAGATTTGATAATGCCTGAATAGAAAAGGCGAAACGTACGTCACCAGGAAATAAAAAAGAAAAATAAAGGACTGAGAGCTGTAAGTACACAAAAAAGCAAAATTATAGATACCTAAAAGATAAAGTTTATCGTACTAAGCGTCGAGATTTGGTGCGCCTAAGACAACTCATATCTCAAGAAGCTCAAGATATTCCTCGTGACTACATTTGAAATGCAGTGGGTGGCTTTTACAACTGCTTAGGACATTTCCAGATAACAGGAGGAGGACATTTTGAACACTTAATAATTGAACTCAGGTAATTAAACATTGTTTTAACTTGTTACACTTAATGTTTTACAGTTTTGAATAGTTTTAAAACTCAAACAGCAATAACTACCGATTACATCAAACGTTTGAATTCCAGTTTGCGGCATTGTTTTCAATAAACATTACCTTATAATTGATGTGCAACTTGACATAGACTCTAATTAAAGATTTTCTTCTAACTCCTTGTGGGTCGTCCACCAATGGCGTCATCCTGTCGGTAATTGAACAGATATTTAGGTTACTGTCACCAGCAATGATGTGTGAACGTTGGTGTTTTTCTCTGTTGTGGTTTAAAAGTTAAAAAAGTTGTTCCAGACTTAATTGTCACCAGGTATATATATTAAGTAAAGAACCCGATTAAATAACTCCAACTATATTTATTATATGTATTACAAAATTTAAATACGTTTCTCCTCAAATATAAGCCCGTTTGCACTAATACATCACTGAAATCTGCTTTTCCACGGTCCAAAGGAAGAAAATATATATAATCTGTTTTAATGCAACCTCCACGCCGTTTTCTACTTTACAGAAACAACTGACTCAATACCTTTAAGTCTTTAAGTATTGGTTTCACTTTTTGGAGCAAATAATAGTCATATAGTAATAAAGTAGGTGAATATTATGGATGTTCAAGTGTAGTGATGTAATTTTCGGTCGAAAACTTCTTCGAAGAAAGGGTTGTTTTTTTAGCCATGCTTTACTAACCCTTTTAGCTTTATCAAAACTTCCTTAAACTATTTCTGGTTATTTTTAGTATCTACTGGAACAAATTCTTCTAATACTACAGCCTTGATATCTAAAAACGCAACTGGCAAAGCTTTGAATTTTGAATTGTGCACCATGTAAACACACGTGTACGAGAAGGAATTATATGAGGCAGTCATTTCATAAGCTGTGGTAAGCATTTGGAAACATTCTGAAAGTAATTTGTTTAATTAAACTACAAATTTTTAATTAAAACAAACTAAATGGCAATTCATAATAAACTGAAAGTCATCGACTTTTGCTGCTTGTTGTGCTAGTTATCAATGTCACCAGGAATGCACTTATAACAGTTTCGGAAAGGTTTATTTATGGAGTGGAATCACAGTCTTTTTATTGAATAAACATAACTTGTATATATATTATACACAATTTTTTTTTACATGATTAACTTCAGTAATCCATTACACTGGCAAAGGTATTTTCAACAGTTTGTAGACTAATAAACAATGTTTGGCTACTTCCGAGCTGTCAAGATTGCATCAAACGTTTTCGATAAAGAGTAGAACAGTGACGAATTTCTCAAAAAAAGGGTTAATTTTCGAATTCCGTTTTTATGACAGCAATTTAAAAATCCCAAGCATATAGCTCATGTTATCCGACAATTTTTAGCACATCAATACAAGTTTCAAAATCAGGTCAGCAGTGTACAAGTTAAATTGTAACAAGCAAACTATTAATAGTGTACATCTAGATAATAAATGATTTTGAATTTAACTTTTGTAAAGTAAACATCTAAATATTTAAAGTTATATTTTCCTCATGGAATTATAACAAAACCACTGGTTAACAGGTAGGTTTTAATTTATAGTTTAATTTGTCGATTGTTAGGCAAATATTTTCAGCAAAATTATGTTAACCGTTACAGAGAATTTAAATAACTCGAAGAATGCATAAACATTAAAATATTTCTGTGAGTAATGGATTGGTGTTAGTTTGAGACCCTCATCTAGGGTTCCGTAACATCAGCCATTTTACCGACATTATATTAATAAAATCAAGACTTGAATACTTATAACCAATAATAATAACTATAGAGGGGAAAGAAATAATACATTGTTGAGGGTAGAGGACTATTGAAATAAGGTGACGACTTCTATCATAATGTAAACCGTACACCGCATGAATGAAAAACATATTTTGCATACATATTTGACACATTTTGGCACTGCTACAACCTCTAAAATAAATAAGTACTTCTAAAACAGGTGTTTTCAAAGGTTTTGCAGCTCTGCTGTACTTTGAATGTTGAAGTGTGAATTCAAATTGGGAAATTTTATATTTAGTATTTTGTTTAGATGTTTTATTAGTAGTTTGCTAAGGGGAGTCGGATGGTCCTATCTTGCCCATGTTAAATTGAACAACTTTAGGTACACTTATCTCAGAAACTATAAAAGATATATTTATGATTTTTGTGTTGTTTTGTTTGGCCTATTGTGCTGGTCATTTTGTGTGTTGTATATAAAAAAAATAATATTTAATATTTTTCTTTTTAAATTCAAATTACGACCTTTTTTACAGCGTTTTTAAATATAAAAAACACACAAATATAAATTTATAAAATATAACAAAAAAACCAACACTCAAAATAACCAGCATAATGTCTCAATTAAAATTTTAAAAAATTGTGAAGATATCTCTTATGGTTCCTGAGAAAATGTACCTTTTGTAAGAGAAAAACTGATTTTTCAGAAATAGCGTTTAAAGTTACAAGCTGTTATTAACTACTATTTACACTTATTTTAATATAACTTTTCAGGAAACAATAAATATTGTTTCAGGAAATATATATATATAAATATAAATATATATTCAGGGCTGTTTTATTTATTGCATCCTGAAAAATGCACTTTTTTACGTATGTCATTTTGCATGAACGTCAACGATATGTGCTTGAGCATACAGTCCAGAAATTTGTCTTAAATTGTTCGTGCACACTAATAAAAATGCTTATAAAACCACTTTGGCTCATCAGATTTTAATAAATAATGTCTTAAAATAATCCTGAAAAGATACAGAATAAAAAAATAAAAAAAACCAAAAAAGGTAATTTTTTTAATTTTTCACCATCCGACTCCCCTTAATTTAAAATACACAAATTTTATGTTTTGGTTGGTGTTATTATTATTGCTTCACAATTTGTATATATTTATTAAATGAGCGATATTTTTACATCTTTAAGATAATTAAAAACAAACTGCACGCCATGCTTAGTAATAAAATGTCATACTTTTTTATGGCGTAAATTGTAATGTAATTAGTGCAGGGTGTAAAGCCTACATTGTCTTGAAATTATACCGATCATTTTTCATTAGTATTTGTACTTATCGTTTAGAGACCTACCGAAGAGTGAAAATTGATTTATTGCTAATTTTGTCCTTGTATTTAGATAAAATTCATTTATACGTTTTGTGACAAATTTACAACTTAATTAATTAATTCTTAGTTTTTCCGGAATTGGAATAGGAAAGTAAGCCAATCTTTGCATTGTAACCTGTGCTCTAGAATCTTCTTGAATCAATTATTCATATAAATTTAACATGTCTTGAAGTAAGTTTATTCTTGAGGTTTTGTTTTCTACAACTTGTTCCGTTCAATTTTATTGAAAAACGTATATTTGCTGTTAACTTTGATTTAATGCTTTTTTAATATTATTATAAAACATTATGAATACATTCTAGAGCATTTTCTAGCTCATAATAGGTTGGCACCTCTGCCACAATAAAGAATGGCATAGTGTTTCAAATATTATCCTCTCGTGACTTCCAGACACTCTCAGAGATTTCCGTACAATCAGCTTGTTTAACAAAATTATATTAATGAAATCAAAGGTTGAACATTTCATTTACACACTATACTAAACTAACGATCTACTCAATAACAGTTAGACATTATGAACATTATGAACTATTTTGAAGTCTACTATAATCCCAACGTAATTTTTAAAAACCTTTAACCTATATTACCTATTACTATTGTAAAGACACCAAAAATTCGTATTTATTCTTAAAGGAATTGGTACATCATATCAGGGATCATATCATTAGTCATCAGTCCCTGATACCCATAATCATAAAAAAAAGAAACACATAGCCCATTATATTCATATACCATTTCAAAACATTAGTAATAAAATTTCATCATCTTATGTAAAATAACCCATATAGGCTTAAGTGTAGGACAAAGAAAATGTAAAAGGAGAAAGAAGAAATAATAATGTTGAGGAGGAAGATAGTTGCAAAAGAGAGGAAGAAGAAGGTAATCAATGGTAGAGGAAGAGTTTGTTACTAGCTTTGTTGGAGAGCAGTTGATTTTTAGTTTATGGCAAAAATTTTTTTTAAACATACAACATACATCTGCTAAATTGAAACAAGAAGAAATAGTATCAAGTACAGTATATAAAAAAATTAAAAATAGAATATCAAAAATATAATATCCACCAAGACATTTGGGTGAGTCAACTAAATTAGTCATCACAACCCATCAGGTCTGCAGACTTCTATTACAAAATTCAGACCTATTCAAAATTACCAACCAAATAGCATCACTAACTTCCTCAATCCAAAAAAACCCAACCAAAGGGCAATCTTATTTTAAGCAGAAAGTATTAATATAAATTCAAAATCGTAATCATCATTAAATAATCTCATACTAATCAATCACCCTTTTATTAGGCTAAGTAAAGAAATTGTTATTAGTAGTTAAGAGTTTTGTTAAATTGTTATGTAGGCTATTATAAAAATTTGTGTTGCAACGACTGTGATTTATAACCGTTAGCAAGCCGGCAAAAAGACTTATAAACATTGTTAAAGCCCGAAATAATATCCATATGTACGCAATTTGTATCATTAATTAATTAAATCATTTTCATTGTACCTCTATTTATTGATAAATCGAAGTCACAAATCGAGAAATTCTTATAAGATTAATATTTAAATTTAACAACTATAAAATTGGCACCACAACGAGTGGGCTATTAGAAAATAATTAGTAAAACTATACTATGTAAAACAATATATATTTACTAAAACCTAACACAAGACACTAATTATATCGGTTTCCTTCTTGTTTATCAAACCACAAAAACTGCTAACAATGAAATCAGAAATATTATTATAAACTTTATACTTGGTACGTTATTGGCACAGATAAATAAACGTCAATTGTGTTAAAATAAGACGCAATTTGTATTGCGACAGGTTGAGGAGTGATTGGGTGGAAACGTGTCTGGAGCCAAAAAAGCTTATAATATTATGCGGGCGAACGAATTCCGTCTTGAGACGCACGTTTGAACCTTGTGCGTCGCAAACCTATAAGACTGGGAGTTATCGTCGCTTTAGGGTAGGTACTTGATGAAAAATTAAAATCCATGTAATAGGCCTACAACTTACCTATTCAATATAAAATGGAATACAAATATAAGACCTTTCAAGAGTCTAATCAACCTTTAATTTTTGACAACAGAATAATTACTACATTTTTCTCAGGTAATTTTGAAATGTGTACAACTTTAGTTTTAACATAAAAAAAAATTAAAAAAAATTAAACAAAGGCTTCTATGAGTACATTTTTAACCTAGCACGTATAAAAAAAGTCAGAATATCTTTTCATTAATTATTCAGTTTCAATTCCAGTGCACCTCAAATAATATGTTTGTTGTTTATTTTCAAATATAAATAAGTTTAGGCGTATTACAACTGAACTTTTGCTTTTTTCAAATGTCAACATTACTAGGATATGCAAACTTAAAAATAATTCAATACAATTTTCGATTATTTTTTATTCAAAATTTTAGAGGGATAGAGACCACTACAACCTTCTCAGATATTCCTCATCCATTCTTTATTCAAACGTTGAAAAATGCGTCTTATACACATTTTCAAAGAGCCTGAAATTTCCAAATACAAGCAGTTTTATCAGTTTCAAGATGTTAAGAAGATGTTAATGTATATAATATTATGCACATCTACTAAAAGCTAACTATACAAGAGTCGCTCTTGCCTTCAAGAAATAATGAAAACTGTGTCAAAGATTTTAAATTGAAGGTAATTACACAGTTTAATGCTTTGAATCAGAGAGAGAGAGAGAGAGGGGAAAATAGAATAGAATAGACTTTATTTTGGGCAAAGTTCTTTATTTTGGAACATCAGGTCTTCTTTTACACTTAACCCATAGTTATACAATTAAAATTTTTAAACACATTTTCATAATTGACTTAAGATAACGTAAATCTAGATAATAACTGTTTTTGAATTTAACTTTTGTAAAGTAATATTTTCCTCGTGAAATTATAACAAAACCACTGTCAGAATTAACTTACTATAACAGCTCACTTTAAATATATTGTGTGTAATTTTCACCGGTTGCAGTAATTCACTTTAGTTGAGAAACATTTTTAAAGGATTTCCTGTTTATATTTATGGTAACGTAATCCGGGACGCGAACAAAGGGATTAATTCTTTTGTTGTTTCTGGATCCGAAACTTTTGTCTTGGAATGAATGGAATGTAACAATTCAAAATATATCCCTACATAAAAATCATTTAAAATATCAAAAGAAACCATTCATAATTGCTGAACTAAACACGCATGAGTGCGAGAGAGAGGAACAGACTACTATAAAGGCAATTCATTCACAAGTCGAAGCAGCGACACCTATCGACCAAAAATCGTAAATGATTCATTAATAAGATTATGACAGCCGACTTCCAACAACATTATAAATAATTACCAGTACTTCTCGACCTCAAATTGATATCATTCCCACATCAAAATTAATCTAAATTAAACGACCAATCCATATAAAATATAATAATAACTCAAGAGTAAACCAATCGACCGAAATCCACCTTTTAAAATACACTCGAAGCTAGGCCGATGTACGAAATTGTAGGCCTATTCCAAATTAAAACCACCGATCCCAAGGAAACTAAATTCTAAATCAAAAAAGGAACAGAACTATCGAGTCGAACAGAAGATTTTACATCAAAAATGTCTTTGGCAAAGTATGAAAAGAAATACCGTTAAGCTAGTAAATTTCTTCAAAGATATGAATATTCGGTTAAAACCTGGAGAACGAGAGGCCATGTTTGTTTAAACCCAGCCCACAATCACGTGACCGCTTATGCCGCGGAAAAGGAGACTTTTAAACGACCAGATAAATAACTATATTTGTAGACCTTAGATATTAGATATTGAGTTGTACAAGGAGCTATTTTAGATATTTTCATTTAAAAGTTTATTTACTCGAATTCTATTTACTTTACCATTCTATGTTCTTTAAAAAACCAAAATACATCAAAATTTCATTAAAATCATACAAAACAAATACACTACATTTCAAAATACACATTTTCACATAACAATCAAAATCCCACAAGAAATGAAATTAACCAGGCCTTACTGTACCAGTTCCTGAGAGCCTAGGGAAGCCAAATTGGGATAAAACCCAATTAATTGTTGCTGAGACATCAAAGGGAGCAGACGCTGTGTTAGAGCCCACCAAACCACAAATTTCAAGACCATTTTTGAAGTGTTTAACAACTGCCTACGTTAAAATAACCTTGTATAAGTGAAGTGACTGAACATTATCAAATTTCAATAAACCATTCTTTTCAAGAAGAAGACTGTATATAAAAATTGGGTGAGATCAATCCACATAACTATTCATCAAATTGGATATACTCCAACCTTTCTTTTGCATGTTTAAATTCAAAGAACTATACCAGTAAAGCTGATAAACTTTTCTAAATATAGATATATCCCATCAAGATTTCAACTTTCATCAGAACTTTATCCTTTATATTAACACTAAATTCATACATCTACTTACCAATACACTTTCCACCTTGTACTAAGTTATTTTCTCCTTTGTTTTAATTATCCTAATTCTTAATTTAAATAATTTGTATAATATTTGTTTCAATTTAATATTGGTAAGAGCCGGCACCAACCTACCCGAGATTAAGAGTGCTCATTGGGAAATAATTCCCTAAAATAATTTTGTATGTATTTGATTTTGAGCTAAATAACTATTAAACTGTAAATATTTTTTTTTTTGATTTTCTATTGATAAATAAAAGAAGATTCTATTGTAATTGTAAACCTGTGTCCTGAGTCAAATCATTTATCAAATTGATTAAGCTAGAGTAAGCAGTGTTACAGTTCATTATATTGATAAAATAAAAGTAGAGTTTTATAAATTAGGATATATCTTGTTCTATCATAAATTGACGCCTACAACATTAGGACTATTGAATTAAAGTAAAAGAGAAAGTGTAAATTTATAAGTTGACGCCCAACAAGTGGGGCTTGTTAAAAAAATCATTTAATATATAACAAATTGGCTTTCTCAACGTGAGGCTTCTCACAAAATAATAATAATAAAAGTTGTATTGTAATAAATTGACGCCGCAACGTGTGGCTTTTCTAATAAGAAAAAATTGTATTGTAATAGGAAGTAATAAAACCTATTTATTACTAGGCTCCGGACTATACCATATTTGAGTTAACTCAATAAAAGTGTACGCATTATCTGTCTTACAGCTTTTGTAGACTGGTGGTGGTTTCATCCTACGGTATAAGCAGTTTGCAAGTCAAACAAACGGTGGTTGGATCGTTTCCAAGGTTACGAAATTGTATAGCGCATTATTTGTATACAGTGGACAAGATGGCAAGTCTATGTAAAAAGAAAAACTATGCTTATTCTGTTTAATTGAAAATAATCAACAAATAATAAGTTTTCAGATCGAAACTATTAAGAGGAAAAACTTAAAAGTGTGTTATGCTTGTGTGGACATTACACAAAGGTAAAAGTTAGAGGTAAATTTGTATCAAGTAGAGGGAAATTTTGTTCTATAAAATACAAGATGTTAACTTGTAAATACTAATTATTGTTAACAAGTTATAGGTGTTTTCTACAGAAATAAAACGAAGCGTTAAAACAACCGAGTTAACAAATAATTTAATTGAATGTTCACTAAAATAATCGACAAGTTTACAGGTTACCAGGTAGGTTTTAATTTATAGTTTAATTTGTCGATTTTTAGGCAAATGTTTTCAGCAAAATTATGTTAAATGTTACAGAGAATTGAAATAACTCAAAGTATGTATAAACATTAAAGTATTTCTGTGAGTAATTGATTGGTGTTAGTTTGAAACCCTCCTCTAGGGTTCCGTAACATCAGCCATTTTACCGACATTATATTAATAAAATCAAGACTTGAATACTTGTAACCAATAAAAATAACTACAGAGGGAAAGAAATAATACATTGTTGATGGCAGAGGACTATTGAAATAAAGGACTTCTATCATAATGTAAGCCATACACCGCATGAATGGAAAACATATTTTGCACAAATTTTTGACAAATTTTGGCTCTGCTACAGTGCATCGCTAAAATAAATAAGTACTTTTAAAACAGGTGTTTTAGGTTTTAGGTTTTGCAGCTGTACTTTGAATGTTGAAGTGTGAATTCAAATTGGGAAAGTTTATGCTTTAGTATTTTGTTTAGATGTTTTATTAGTAGTTTGTTAATTGCAAATACACAAGTTTTATTGGTGTTATTATTATTGTTTAAAAATTTGTATATATTTATAAATGAGCGATATGTGTACATCTTTATGAAAATTTAAAACAAACTGAACGCCATACTTAGTAATAAAATGTCCACAGCGAAATATTTTGTTGAGTTTTGTTTATTAGATAATATTTTTATATATTATTATACATTATATATATGATTATAACAGTGTAAAATTGTTTTTAAAAAAAATTGACGCGGCTGTCAGCTAAGCATGTAAAAGTTTTTAATTCACGTAAGTCTTCTTTTAAATGTTTTATTTAAATACGTAATATTTTTTCAAAAAAAATGTTATGAATAAATCTCAAATTATTAAATATTATGTTATGATCTACAAATTCAATTAATGTTGGGAAGACTTGTTATAAGCTTTGTAGTAAATTTTGAAGACTGCTTGTCTTCCAAACTTTACTTTCTTTTGTTCTTTTTTCATTTCATTATATATGTTATACACTTTTATTAAGTATCCAGAAAGATATTTTAGTTTTACATACACACATAATGGTATAATACTAGGCATTAGCTGAAAAATCATTATAAATCATAACTTTTAAAGTGCTCAATGTTATAGAACTTTTGCAACTAGTAGGCCTAATTTTTATAAACTGTATTTTCCATTGTCACTTGTACTTTTATGGATTTTGCTTCAGATATCAAGTTTTAAATCAAGTAGGTGGATCATAGCCTTGTTATTAAGTATAACTACGTTCAAGTAATTAATTTTTAATGAAGTACTTTTTTACCTAAGATCTGTCTTCAGTTTTACTTCCGTTTGTGTGAGTTCCATTGCTTTAATTAGTGTGTGAAAAGAAAGCTGTCTGCAAAAGAATAAAGCTAATGAAAACTGTACGTTTATAATTCAATAAAAAGGTACTATTCATTTACAGTGCTTGCCGTCGTAATACAACCAATTAGAGTTTCTCACCGCACCAGTTTCGAGGTTGAGTAGGCTTACTGTCTCAAAACGTATTCTTTATTTTTACACATGTTCAATTTATGTGACTAAAAATAGCAGACACTATCTCTGGTTCAAAATCCTTTTTTACAAATTATCAACTTTAAGTAGATTTTTCCACATTTATCCTCTTTTATTTGTGCTATTTTAGTGCTACCAGTTTTTTTTTGTGTGCTGTTACACAAGTCTGACATTTTATACGGCCCTCACATATCTATTATGTAAGATTGTCGTCGTGTATACATAAGAGCATCTAATTTGTCGTAGTTTTATTTACAGTAATGTTCATACAGCTAAAGTTAAACGTATCACAAAATGAAACAAGTTCGTTTAAACTTAGTTCATAATCTTACTAAGATCAGACTACTTAAGTTATACTTTAAATTCAAATAACGGATTTATATCACAACACTTATTTTAGCAAAATTTAAACGTTTAAAACCATTCATTGTGGAAATGAAAATGAAATTTGAAAAAAAAATATTTAAAAGAAAGACAAAATAATAGTAGTACTTGATACGTGAAATTAGTAAAACATAGTTCCACTATAGTTAGGTCTATTTTTCCAAAAAAGTAAATTTTATTTCTTACATTAACTTCAATGATAACAATCTTACACTTAAATAACAAAATCGTTATTAAGTTACAGTATATATTATTAAAATTTGATCAGATCGGGGTCCCGAGAGGATTCGAGAGGGTTTCAAACGAGGAAGTCTGGTCTTATTATTTGTCACCATAAAAGTCTGGCGTGACGTAATTCCTGAGATTTACCATTAATATTTAAGATATTTCAGTGGTACTTTTGTATAAGTACAACATGTACTAACAAATTACAGATTTACCGGTAAGTCTTAGGATTGTAATGGAGCCTTGGTTATTGTAAGAGATAATTCAAACTTTTATCTATGGATTTTGGTAAATCTCAACACGTGCTGGTAGACTCTGGTAAAAGTTAGTTACAGTCTTGGGTAATCAGTGGTAATGTTTGGTTACGGATAATCCGCATATTTACCAAAACAATTTGTAAAAGTCCAATGGTTGACAATCCCTCACAATATTTCGGACTCTTACCATGTTCTTCAAAGAATCTTAAAATTTATCAACTCTCAAGTGATAAAAGATGGAATCTCTTTAGGTTTTTTTATTTTTCCAACGTTTTTGGTAAATTTTAAAATTTTTTATGTTAGATCTCAAGTTTTGCAGCACGTAATATTTACATTTACAGTAACACATACACCGTTATCTAGTTGGTCTTGTTTATAAAGGATACAATGTTGTTTAGGGAGCAGAATTGAATAACACAAAGAGCTGCTTTACGTGCCATTAAGCCAATAACATTATGAACTATTTTGATGTCTAGTACAATCCCAACGTAATTTTTAAAAACCTTTAACCTATATTACATATTACTATGTAAAATAATATATATTTACTAAAACCTAACACAAGACACTAATTATGTCGGTTTCCTTCTTGTTTATCAAACCACACCAACTGCTAACAAGGAAATCAGAAATATTATTATAAACTTTACACTTGGTACGTTATTGGCACAGATAAATAAACGTCAATTGTGTTAAAATAACACGCAATTTGTATTGCGACAGGTTGAGGAGTGATTGGGTGGAAACGTGTGTGGAGCCAAAAAAAGCTTATAATATTATGCGGGCGAACGAATTCCGTCTAGAGACGCACGTTTGAACCTTGTGCGTCGCAAACCTATAATACTGGGAGTTATCGTCGCTTTAGGGTAGGTACTTGATGAAAAATGAAAATCCATGTAATAGGCCTACAACTTATCTATTCAATATAAAATGGAATACAAATATAAGACCTTTCAAGAGTCTAATCATCCTTCAATTTTTGCCAACAAAATAATTACTACATTTTTCTCAGGTAATTTTTAAATGTGTACAACTTTAGTTTTAACATAAACAATTTTTTTTAAAAATTAAACAAAGGCTTCTATGAGTACAGTTTTAACCTAGCACGTATAAAAAAAGTCAGAATATCTTTTCATTAATTATTCAGTTTCAATTCCAGTGCACCTCAAATAATATGTTTGTTGTTTATTTTCAAATATAAATAAGTTTAGGCGTATTACAACTGAACTTTTGCTTTTTTCAAATGTCAACATTACTAGAATATGCAAACTTAAAAATAATTCAGTACAATTTTCGATTATTTTTTATTCAAAATTTTAGAGAGATAGAGACCACTACAACCTTTTTAGATATTCCTCATCCATTCCTTATTCAAACGTTGAAAAAGGCGTCTTATACACATTTTCAAAGAGCCTGAAATTTCCAAATACAAGCAGTTTTATCAGTTTCAAGATGTTAAGAATATAATGTATGTAATATTATGCACATCTACTAAGAGCTAATTATGCAGATTTTAAATTGAAGGTAATTACACAATTTAATGCTTTGAACCAGAGAGAGAGACAGGGGAAAATAGAATAGAATAGACTTTATTTTGGGCAAAGTTCTTTATTTTGGACCATCGGGTCTTCTTTTACACTTAACCCATAGTTATACAATTAAAATTTTTAAACACATTGGCATAATTGACTTAAGATAACGTAAATCTAGATAATAACTGTTTTTGAATTTAACTTTTGTAAAGTAATATTTTCCTCGTGAAATTATAACAAAACCACTGTCAGAATTAACTTACTATAACAGCTCACTTTAAATATATTGTGTGTAATGTTCACCGGTTTCAGTAATTCACTTTAGTTGAGAAACATTTTTAAAGGATTTCCAGTTTATATTTATGGTAACGTAATCCGGGACGCGAACAAAGGGATTAATTCTTTTGTTGTTTCTGGATCCGAAACTTTTGTCTTGGAATGAATGGAATGTAACAATTCAAAATATATCCCTACATAAAAATCATTTAAAATATCAAAAGAAACCATTCATAATTGCTGAACTAAACACGCATGAGTGCGAGAGAGAGGAACAGACTACTATAAAGGCAATTCATTCACAAGTCGAAGCAGCGACACCTATCGACCAAAAATCGTAAATGATTCATTAATAAGATTATGACAGCCGACTTCCAACAACATTATAAATAATTACCAGTACTTCTCGACCTCAAATTGATATCATTCCCACATCAAAATTAATCTAAATTAAACGACCAATCCATATAAAATATAATAATAACTCAAGAGTAAACCAATCGACCGAAATCCACCTTTTAAAATACACTCGAAGCTAGGCCGATGTACGAAATTGTAGGCCTATTCCAAATTAAAACCACCGATCCCAAGGAAACTAAATTCTAAATCAAAAAAGGAACAGAACTATCGAGTCGAACAGAAGATTTTACATCAAAAATGTCTTTGGCAAAGTATGAAAAGAAATACCGTTAAGCTAGTAAATTTCTTCAAAGATATGAATATTCGGTTAAAACCTGGAGAACGAGAGGCCATGTTTGTTTAAACCCAGCCCACAATCACGTGACCGCTTATGCCGCGGAAAAGGAGACTTTTAAACGACCAGATAAATAACTATATTTGTAGACCTTAGATATTAGATATTGAGTTGTACAAGGAGCTATTTTAGATATTTTCATTTAAAAGTTTATTTACTCGAATTCTATTTACTTTTACCATTCTATGTTCTTTAAAAAACCAAAATACATCAAAATTTCATTAAAATCATACAAAACAAATACACTACATTTCAAAATACACATTTTCACATAACAATCAAAATCCCACAAGAAATGAAATTAACCAGGCCTTACTGTACCAGTTCCTGAGAGCCTAGGGAAGCCAAATTGGGATAAAACCCAATTAATTGTTGCTGAGACATCAAAGGGAGCAGACGCTGTGTTAGAGCCCACCAAACCACAAATTTCAAGACCATTTTTGAAGTGTTTAACAACTGCCTACGTTAAAATAACCTTGTATAAGTGAAGTGACTGAACATTATCAAATTTCAATAAACCATTCTTTTCAAGAAGAAGACTGTATATAAAAATTGGGTGAGATCAATCCACATAACTATTCATCAAATTGGATATACTCCAACCTTTCTTTTGCATGTTTAAATTCAAAGAACTATACCAGTAAAGCTGATAAACTTTTCTAAATATAGATATATCCCATCAAGATTTCAACTTTCATCAGAACTTTATCCTTTATATTAACACTAAATTCATACATCTACTTACCAATACACTTTCCACCTTGTACTAAGTTATTTTCTCCTTTGTTTTAATTATCCTAATTCTTAATTTAAATAATTTGTATAATATTTGTTTCAATTTAATATTGGTAAGAGCCGGCACCAACCTACCCGAGATTAAGAGTGCTCATTGGGAAATAATTCCCTAAAATAATTTTGTATGTATTTGATTTTGAGCTAAATAACTATTAAACTGTAAATATTTTTTTTTTGATTTTCTATTGATAAATAAAAGAAGATTCTATTGTAATTGTAAACCTGTGTCCTGAGTCAAATCATTTATCAAATTGATTAAGCTAGAGTAAGCAGTGTTACAGTTCATTATATTGATAAAATAAAAGTAGAGTTTTATAAATTAGGATATATCTTGTTCTATCATAAATTGACGCCTACAACATTAGGACTATTGAATTAAAGTAAAAGAGAAAGTGTAAATTTATAAGTTGACGCCCAACAAGTGGGGCTTGTTAAAAAAATCATTTAATATATAACAAATTGGCTTTCTCAACGTGAGGCTTCTCACAAAATAATAATAATAAAAGTTGTATTGTAATAAATTGACGCCGCAACGTGTGGCTTTTCTAATAAGAAAAAATTGTATTGTAATAGGAAGTAATAAAACCTATTTATTACTAGGCTCCGGACTATACCATATTTGAGTTAACTCAATAAAAGTGTACTCATTATCTGTCTTACAGCTTTTGTAGACTGGTGGTGGTTTCATCCTACGGTATAAGCAGTTTGCAAGTCAAACAAACGGTGGTTGGATCGTTTCCAAGGTTACGAAATTGTATAGCGCATTATTTGTATACAGTGGACAAGATGGCAAGTCTATGTAAAAAGAAAAACTATTCTTATTCTGTTTAATTGAAAATAAGCAACAAATAATAAGTTTTCCAATCGAAACTATTAAGAGGACAGACTTAAAAGTGTGTAATGCTTTACATAACAAAGGACATTACACAAAGGTAAAAGTTAGAGGTAAATTTGTATCAAGTAGAGGAAAATTTCGTTCTATAAAATGCAAGGTGTTAACTTGAAAATACTAATTAATGTTTACAAGTTATAGGTGTTTTCTGCAGAAATAAAACGGAGCGTTAAAACAACTGAGTTTACAAATAATTTAATTGAATGTTCACAAAATAATCGACAGGTTTACAGGTTATCAGGTAGGTGTTAATTTATAGTTTAATTTGTCGATTTTGATTCAACAATTTTCAGCAAACTTATGTTAACTGTTACAGAGAATTTAAATAACTCAAAGTATGTATATACATTAAAGTATTTATGTTAGAAAAGGATTGGTGTTAGTTTGATACCCTTCTCTAGGGTTCCGTAACATCATCCATTTAATCGACATTATATTAATAAAATCAAGACTTGAATACTTCTAACCAATAACAATAAATATAGAGGGGGAAAAAATATTACATTGTTGAGAGTAGAGGACTATTGAAATAAGGTGACGACTTCTATCATAATGTAAACCGCATGAATGGAAAACATATTTTGCATACATATTTGACACATTTTGTCACTGCTACAGTTTACCTCTTAAAACAGGTGTTCTCGAAGGTTTGGCAGCTGTACTTTGTATGTTGAAGTGTGAATTCAAATTGGGAAAGTTTATAGTTAGTATTTAGTTTAGATGTTTTATTAGTAGTTTGTTAATTACAAATACACACATTTTATGGTTTGTTGGTGTTATTATTATTATAATATTAATTATAAGTGATTTTCTACTCACGTCAATGATCCTTGTCTGTTTTTCACCTAAAAACAATTGCAATTTCGGACTTATCAGTCCATCATTAGGTTATATATAAAAACACTACGAACATAGAATAACATACAAACAACACATATTCACTCCGTTTGGAGATCGTAAAAGTTCAATGCGCACTGTCGTATCGCGAACTTGACGTGCACGTCGTTTGGTGAATTAGCACTGACTGACGCTGGGGTAAACAGTACCGTAGGTACTCCCTCCCTGTCTCGTGATTATCGTATCAAATAATAAGTTTGATTTGAATGATTGTTGGTCATTCAATATATTGTTAGGGTCGGACTTTGAAGCTCTGTAAATTTCAAATTCTTCCAATGCGTCTAGAGTGTGTCCTTTTCTACATTTGTGTAGAATACTCAGGTTGGTGTTGATGTCAGTGTAGGAATGGAGATTATTAATAAGATGTTCTGCCTACGTAGATTTTATATTCCTCAGGTTACTGGGTGGTAAATGTTCCTTGAACCTTATGTTAAAAGGACGTCCGGTTTGACCTATGTAGAAGCTAGGCAGTCGTTACAAGTCAATTTGTAGACGCCAGTTGCGTTATGTTTCTCAACATTAATTTCGGTTTTTGTTTTAAATAGCGATTCTAATTTGTTGTTTGTACGGTAAGTAACTATTGTATTGTTATTGGCCATTATATTTCTCAGGGTGTGATTGAATATGTTGCCGTACTCACATGATGTGTATTTTACCTTCTTTTTTAATAATATATTTGGCTCTGTAAGTGCTTTGTGTGTTTTTCTATTATGTTTCGCTATTAACTGGTCTACAATAGTAGTCCTGTATCCGTTGGCCTGGGCGATGTGCTTAATTAGGTTTCTCTCCTTCTCATAGTTTTCGTAAGACATGGGGATGGATAAGAGCCTGTGTACATAACAGTTGTAGGCGGCGAGTTTTTGTTCTTGTGGGTGGTGGGATGTACTATGTATAGTTTTATCAGTAATTGTAGGTTTTCTATAGATGTTGAAAGTTATTTCATTGTTAATCCGAGATATGCTTAGGTCCAAATAATTCAAATTATTGTTATTTTCGATTTCCAAGGTGAAGGTTAGGTTCGGGTGTATATTGTTAATGAATTTGGTTAACAGGCACAATTGTCTCTCGCTACCATTGAATAAAATAATGGTGTCATCCACGTATCTGTTATAGAAAATTATATTGTTCTTGTAAGGATTGGAGTCAGCCAATAGGTAATTATTCTCTATATGGTTTAAATATATCTCAGATAGGATGCGAGATAAGGGTGAGCCCATGGCTAGACCATCATTCTATGTGAAGTATTCGTTATTGAAGGTGAAATAATTTTGATTTAGGACTATTCTAAGGAGGTTTATAAGTTCATTTATTGCTGATTTTTGTAGGTTGGAATTTTTGGTGAGGTTGGTGTATATGATATCAATTGTTTGTTGGACAGGGATATTGGTATAAAGGTTTACTATGTCAAATGATGCTAATTTGTGGGAATTTTCTATTTTTATATTTTTCATCTTTTCAATAAGGTCCAAGCTGTTCCTTAGGCTGTAGTCCTGTGCGAATAAATAATGTTTACGGATTAACTTAACCAGTTCTTTAGATAAGTTATATCCAGGGGCTGGGATGAAATTATCCAGTGGTCTGATAGGGGAATTAGGTTTATGAATTTTTGGAAGTCCCCTCAAGACAGGTGCGTGTGGATTGATGGTTTTTAGGCGTCGTATGTCACGGTCGGATAGTAGCGTTAGGCTTTCATTCAAGTTTTTATTTATTGATTTGTTGTAGTTGATAGTGGGGTCTTTAAGTATTTTGTTTATATTATTAGATTTGAAAAATTCATTGACCTTGCTATTGTAAACAGTCTTATCGATAATTACCAATGCGTTGCCCTTATCGGCCTTGGTTATGAGGGCATTGTGAGACGTTAATTTATCTTTGATGCTTGCTGTTACCTGTCTAATATTATTGATATTTATTTTGGAAGCATTATTAAGATATTTGTCTGTACCGATTCGTTTTAACTTATTATTTATCGCTATTCTGGCGGTTATTTGAGATTCACAATTATTGAGATTATTATTATTGCTTCACAATTTGTATATATTTATTAAATGAGCGATATTTGTACATCTTTATGAAAATTAAAAACAAACTGCACGCCATGCTTAGTAATAAAATGTCATGTCAATGCGTACATTGTAATGTAATCAGTGCAGGGTGTAAAGCCTACATTGTCTTGAAATTATACCGATAATTTTTCATTAGTATTTGTATTTATCGTTTAGAGACCTACCGAAGAGTGAACATTGTTTTTTTGCTAATTTGTTCCGTGTATTTAGATAAATTGCATTATAATTTTTGTGACCAATTTACAACTTAATTAATTCTTAGTTTTTAAGGAATTGGAATAGGAAAGTAGGTTAATCTTTTCATTATAACCTGTGCTGTAGATTCTTCTTGATTTAATTATTTATATAAATTTAACATGTCTTGAAGTAATTTTATTCTTTAGGTTTTGTTTTATACAACATGTTCAATTAAATTTTATTGAATTAGGTATATTTGCTGTTAATTTTGATTTAATGCTTTTTTAATAATATTATCAAACATTATGAATATATTCTAGAGCATTTTCTAGGTCATAGGTTGACACCTCTGCCACAATAAGGAATGGCATGGTGTTTCAAATATTATCCTCTCGTGACTTCCAGGTACTCTCAGAGATTTCCGTACAGTCAGTTTGTTTAACTAAATTATATTAATAAAATCAAAGCTTGAACATTTTATTTAGACACTATACTAAACTAACGATCTACTCAATAACAGTTAGACATAGTTGGGAGTAATCAAACATTGTCGGGGAGAACCATTGGAAGAATGTGACGGTTCCAATATAAAGCTTAACGTTTGAATGAAAATATTTTTTTTTTATTTTTCCAAAACTAAATCCGCTATGTTTTTTCTGTAATAAATTAGTACTCCTAAAAATACAGTTTTCGAAGTTTTTGCAGTTGTACTTTCAAAAATGAAGAAGGATTGGAGTTTTTGTAAAATGTTTGAAAGTGGTGTATTTGGAATAATTTATATACTTAAATTAAGCACTTTCATGGTATCCCAAATTAAATATGTTTAGTTTAGAGGTACCAAAATCTACAGCGAAATATTTTGTTGAGTTTTGATTATCCTTATATATAATTCTGTAAGCGAAATTTTAGATTCAAAATTGTAGGAATTTGGTAAATCGGAGGATGATGGGAGAGGTATCAAATTAAAGGTATCAATTCTAGGAACGAGGGAAAAATATAAGTTTTTTCTAAAATTAAAAAATAAGGGGGTTTTGGGGTCTCCGAAAAACAAAAAATCCCCATAAGAAATACATGAGAATTTAAAAACATCTGTTTTGTTTACATTGAAACATTTGGTATTAAATAAATACATTAAAAACATAAAACAGCTGTTACGTAGTTTACATCTACTCTTGACGTCATTGGTGTCCCCTGCTAAGAGAAATGAAAATCAGCTGTTTATTATCGATCGCAGTCGTATTAACAGAGTATATTATTATACACATTCTGTGAAAAAATCATCAAGATACGATAAATTACTTTATTTATAAATTATTATTATTACATTTTTAGTATTGAAAACGTATAAACTTCGTAAACAAAATTTCACAATACATTTTTAAAATATACATTGCTTTCAATATATATATATATTCGATTTTAAATATTAAAAAAGATTTGGTTTCACAATAAAATTCTCTATAACTTATTATTTCCATAACCTAATACAAAATTAAAATAAATGTAAAATAATAAAAATAAAAAAATATTGTTCACCCATTGTCGAATTTAAAATAATATATTTTATAGGCCTAATCAGTAAAATTATTAAAATTTGTTGTAACAATCTGATTTTTTAAAATTGTTATTATAGATACGTTTTCTATGTGTGGTGAAAATTGTATTAAAATTGGGTAAATGTTTTTAAGTTATTCAATTTTTACTGAAGACGTGAAAAAATTTTCACCGAATATATCGGAAAGTAATATTTATAGGCCTAATCAGTAAAGGTATTAAAATTTGT
>JAGFPH010007541.1:0-21141 GCA_018207615.1 Philaenus spumarius | reverse complement strand
ATTAAACATTGTACTGATGTATTAAATATTGTACTGACGTATTAAACCTTGTACTGATGTATTAAATATTGTACTGATGTACCATTTTGCTAACTAATACTGTTTGTGCTTTATATATTACTAATTTATTTTCATTTATGGTGGGAGGTGGATGTAAATAAGTATTTCATTGAGAATTTTTTGAATGTGAATTGGTTTTGAATTAAAAACGAAAGAATACTTTTTAAACTTGATTTTTTGTGATGTTATAGTAAATAGAATTTAAGAAGAACGTCTCAGTATCAAAATTTACTGAAGAAACAATGATCAAAAATATAATAAAGATAATTAAATATTTAAATATAAACAGTAGTTAAATGATATTAATCTCCAAAAAGTATTAATATAATATGTAATTTAAGATACATTTATTCGGTTCTGAAAGCTGAATTTGAGTAAATACAATAAATACGACGCAGTGTCATGAACAATGGAGGGATTAATTAATTAATCTAGACGGTGTGACGTCACAGAGTAAACAATACTTCAGCTGTTCTCGCTGTGAAGCTAAATTAAACACCAGCATGCAACAAAATTACACAGAAGTTAAATAAGTAAAGCATTTGCCGCTTTGTTCAAGGGGTTATTCAGAAGTAGCGATAATAATTAAATATCACATTAACACAATCTTCTATGAAACACCATCCAACCAAGTTATTATTCACAGCTTATAAAATCCTACTTAAGAACAACATTTAAAACAATTGCAGCTAGATAGGGCTAGTATTTTAAAAGTTGTGCTGTATTCTGCAATCTTTCAAATAAATTTAAATATTATAAATTAATAAATAATTGTGTTTAAAAATAATGATTCAAATGGATAACGTCAATTTTATAATGTTAAAAACGGAAAATGTTAAATTACTAGCTGTTAGATTGTTAAAACAAAATAATCCTCACAGGCGTGGGACACCGAGTTTGCCATACTGCAAGAGAAGATGTCTGGTATTTTCAGTTTACGGACCCTAGAAATATTTTTGTAATTTAAAACAAAAGAACTAGAAAGACAAATAAAAAAAAGTTAATGTTTGCGGTTTATTATTAGATTGTTTTTTATGCAAATATTTACTGTTTACATGCGTTTAATGTTATTATAATAAAGGTGTAGAATTAATTATAACATCAAAGCTAAGATGGTAAACACAGTTAAATATCCATTTATTGTAAATACATTCAATAAACATAAAATGTTGTTCATCAGTCTACACCTAACCTGAAATTATTGTTTGTATGTTTATTTTAACCTGTATTAACGGCAACATACATGCAATCATTTTACTTTCTCACTATACTATGGAAAAAGAATAGTGATCTCAAAAAAAAATTGATGTTGAGATTTTTGTAGAAATATCCGTTGTATGACCCCCTGAGTAGAAAAAAGTGGTTTTTACAAAATGTCTGTCTGTATGTCTGCAAACCTAGAGCGAAAACTATTCTATCGATTTCAAACAAATTTGCACCAGACATGTCAAGTAGGCCTGTATAGATGCACGAAAACGGTTTTGAAATTTTTTGAAAAACAACCCCCTTTTTGGCCAAAAAAAAACCCAAAAAATCAGTAATTATATTTTTTATAAAAAAGGGCTCTAACGATTTGATAAAATTTTGCTTATTTGTAGCACTTAATGTACCATACCATGCATATGCAAAAAAACCGCATCTTTCTAAAAATTCTTGTTTAGCTAATATTAATAATAATAACAGATTTTTGGGTATTTTTGGCCTAAAAGGAGGTTGTTGTTCAAAATTTTCAAAACCGTTTTTCGTGCATCTATACAGGCCTACTTGACATGTCTGGTGCAATTTTTTTTGAAATCGATGGAATAGTTTTCGCTCTAGCGTTGTATACATACTGACATACATACAGACATATAGACAGACATTTTGTATAAACCACTTTTTTCTACTCAGGGGGTCATAAAACGGATATTTCCACAAAAATCTTAACATCGATTTACACTTTAGATTTAATATGGCGACGGGGCTCGTGGCGGCGAGGTGTCATGGCGGATCCAAGATGGCAAAGTGTCATGTCGCCGGGTGTCATGGCGGTGGAGGTAATTAAGGCGGGGCTATGGCTGGGGCGGGGTGGGAGTTTGACGCGGGCAAGGACTCTGTATAAGGTACTATATGCAAGTACCTTACAGGGAATGCCACGACCTTCACCATCTACGATCCGCCATGACACCCGCCGCCATGTTGGATCTAAAGTGCCGCAATCTCTACTATCGTTCACTGTGTCAGGAAACTCTTGTAACACACGCCTAATGCAATACATTCAGGTTTAAATAAGATATAATTAAGCCGTGCATAGCAATATTAGGTTTATATTAAACATTTTAATAACATTTAATTACTAAGGCTTGAACTGAGAAATCTTTCCAGTAGGCCTACAGCTCATACTCAACTCAATGGTCTTGAGAAGCCTGGATCATGAGAAATGGTGAGTGAGGAAACAGAAAGCCTCAATATAGCTCACTTGTATCTTATTTTCCACTGAACATATTTCTGACCACGATCTGTCAGTTCAAGACGTGTGCCAAATCCCTGAATTCGGAATTTGATTATCAGTGAGTTAACCAGACGATTTTTGCACTTCGGACCACCTTTTCTCACATACTATCGTAGGTACGATCAAGTTAAGCTTTATCAATCAAATTAGAGTCATTAAGGAACATTATAACGTTTTTAGAAGTCCCCTTTCTTGTTGGTTGGAAAACCAAGAACATACTGCAAATGATGTGTCTTTAATAAGAATGCCCCTACGTAATAACACACTAACAGATTGCCGTTCAACCAATCACGAAGAAGCTATATCGAAAAAGTTGTCTTTTTTATGTAGACTTATTGTAAATATTCACCGTATACGTACTGAAACTTCCTACTCCTGCAGAACTTAATGCTAATTCCTCTAACTTTTGGAAGTCTATCTCATACACATACATGCAGAACTGACCACGATGCAGAAACTGACACTTATTACATCATATTGTTACAGGCTACAAGATGTATACAAATAAAGCACAATACAATAAAGTTTGCCAAAGTTATACAAAACTATAGGGTTTTAAGTTTAATACAAAACTTAAAATAGTTCCGTCATGAATTCAACAGTTTAATTTATCTCCTATTGCGCTAAGACATTGGTTTGTATTATTCCTGTCATTGTGACATGCACTATAAAATATTAAAGCTGACCTCACAAGAAAAGAGTGATTTCTGATCAAGTAGGTTATAGCATGGCTCCTTGAAGCTAGTAGGTAGTTTAACTTCATAGGTAGTAACTACATAGTTATTATTTGTAACCAACTTCAAACAATTAGATGAAAAATTATCTTATTTAGTTAATTATGTTTCATTTGGATGTATGCATGTAATACATACTTTACTTAGAAATACACATTCCTAATTCCTACACCAACCGCCAAGCTCAATCGTCTTGCAACAAAGTGCTATTATTATGTGAAACCAAGTTGCATCATAACAGGTGTTGCTTCGAACAAAGTAAATACAGTTTTACTGAACCGTCCAACTTATGGCTATAAAGTGGAAACAACGCCTAACTTTAACCAGTATTTTAAATTTTTTACCTCAAACTTGCAAGTTGCTTACTAAATAAGTCATGGTAACATTGATAGTAGTTTCAGCACCATTAGCAAACAGTTATTACCAAAATTAAGGTAGCTTATATTTATTTAAATCCTTTCTTACGCCTCTAAACCATTACTAAGTACATTACATCTACCCACCACATTAACACTGATGACATGTAGTTATATTGAGGTGGTAGTTTTTTATGTGAGCTACATATTAAATACATAAATTTAAAAATTACTATTTTATGTGTGAAAAATTATTTATATTTTTTACAATTCAAGCAACTAAGAGAACAAATTTCACAAAATATAAAAGAATTTTGGCAACCTTTTTGGGTTTTTAACAAAATATATATGATAGTACAAAACATATTTTCCGTCAGTTATCTTGTTACTTCTTTGGCGTGTTTTGGGATGTCTACCACATCATAAAGAAATCTCCTGTTGATTGGAAGTCGTCAAAGCATTAAGTACAAACACACAAACACATAAAGCAACACATTTAAAACACAGTTAGTATATGCACGCCTTATGGCTACCTGAGGTTGACTCATAAACACTATAAACCTTTTTTTATTATTTGAATTTTATAAAAAAACATAAAGTATTTACAAATTTCAAAACACTTGGACAAAGAAACCACGTTTGTATTTATTATAACGACATTGATATTATTGTAAGCATGATTGTTATATTTTAATTACTCTAGATGAAGTATAAGTTGTAAATAAATAATATGTTCTCTAAAATATTTTCCTTCACACACTTCTTCAATCCCAACACTACACTAATTGCTCTGTGGGGAGAAATCGTATAAACTCAATCACGATCCAAAACTTTGTATTACTTTTGTAACAAAAGTATCATAAAACTGTATTTCTATCTCAATAAACTTATTTCTCCATTTCAGAATTAAATAATTGAACATTGCATTTGATTGTACCTCGAGGACGCCTTGGCGGAAATCGGCAGTCAATTTATGTCCGATACTTCTATAGGATAAATGTTTGCTAAAATAATTCGCAGCTAAGATTCACTGACAATTATAACTTTGAAAGCTATAAGGGTAAGGATTTTGATGATTAATACTTATTAAGGTATTCGTAATAACAAAAGTGCTATGATGACCATACAGAGTTCAGAAAACACCTTTACTTACGTAATTCTAAAATAAGTTAGTTATTAACTTACTTGCAATGAAGGTGAATGATACAAGTAGACAGATAGTAATACCTGATTTGTTTCCAATTCTTCTGTGTTTTTTATAAATACACTAATAATTTCTCACAAACCTTTACGTAGATCCAATGAAATTATGTGTGTTTTATTTTAAAATTACCAAATAGCGGATTTTGTTACCTCAATAAAGGGTAAAGTACAATTTTAGTATGAATGGTTGGAACATTTGTATTAAATAAATTTAACATTTTATAATAAAGTTCATGTTTGGAAATTTTTTTGTAGATATTCAAAGTTCTTGAAACAATAATATAAAAGTTGAAGATTGGTCGCAACGTTAATGGTTGAAAGACTGAATTAAAATATAAGTTTACTACTGCTATGTTAATCTCTTCGATATCGTTTTCTCGGACCAATATAAGTATGACTGTATCTAAACTTAAAAGGTTATTTCGTAATTTAAATGTTCACATTAATTTTATAAAATAACTAGAAAAGACCCCAGTGCTAGTTCTTTTCACACTTTTAAGTAGAATCTTTTACTTTTACAAGTGCACTAGTTGTGCCCGTGGCTTCGCCCTCGTAGCTTTGATTATTTACAGGTGGAAATATATATGTGAAGAAGCGGGCCACGTAGGTAGGGAAGTGAGTGTGGAAGGGAGGAGGTATGTTATGTGTGGCGGGTGGGGATTTTACTTCTGAGTACACTACTACCCAGTCTGTTTTTTACGGCTACATGCCTAAAACATCACTGACATACTGGGGGTCCCGGAGCTTAAGGCCCGTATCGAGTTCAGAAGTGAATAGCTGACTGAAACAAATAATGCAATGAATTAGCGCTAGAAGAAATCGCTACCCGCACCCCGACTGACAGTCGGACAACGGGAGACAGGAAGAGAGAGTCCGCCTGCGTAGTATAGAGTTGGTCCGTCGAAGAAATGTGAATAGTGCTGGATGACTTCATTGCCCGCAGTCCAACCAACATTGGATTACTGAAGACCCGATGAAGCGTCCGTCGGGGCGTGTTCTGTGTAGCGCTCCCCGTGATCACTGTGTTGTGTAGTCATCCGTGTACTGAAGTGTTGAGTTAGAAATTTGAATATATGAGTGGAGAAAAGCTTGAAAGTCTAAAGAAGACAATGAATAATCGTAAATCCGATTGTCCAGCATTCTGTTGCTTCATCGAATAGAATTAGTGCAAATCCAACCTCAAACGCTTACTTAAAGCACTATGAAATACAATAAAATAGGACAATAATATAATTAATAAAAGAGGGTAGAGATACGCAATTTTGCAACGAACTTCATCATGAAATTCGGAGAAAGTCGAAATCTTTAAAAGAATTTTAAGTTGCGTTTAGAGACAAGTACTTGCATGAAACAACTAAACCCATTTAAATAATCTCTGTGAAAACCTTTACAAACAAATTTACTTCAGGAACAGCCGATTTCGTAGACATTATAATAGATTAGAAATATTAAGGATATGTTCCTAGCATCAATAAAGGGGAACATTTCTGTTTATGTTTGAATATTTTATTAAAAACAGTAGTGGCAAATCATGTAAAGTAATCTTCACATGAGCTAGGCCTAATATTTCAAACTATTTGGTGTTTTATTTGATTTATTAAAAGAAAAATTATATATATGTCAAAAAAAATTGATACATATTTTAACGCTGATAAAATTAGTCGGAAAAGAGAAAGATCAAACAACTCCCCGGATGTGCAGATTTCAAAGAAAATTCTAATGGAAAAGTCTTTAGTAGATTTATATCAAAGCTACTTGATGAAAAACTGGCAACACTGGCGACCAGGGATGACATTAAGAATCTGGAAAGTCTCATTAAAAAAACTGATGAGGAAAATCAAATTCTAAAAGAAGAAGTAAAGAAATTAAAAACAGAAAATAATTTTGTTAAGAATAAACTTAATTATATGGAAAATCGACAGCGGCGAAATAATCTAATTTTTAGGGGACTGAAATATAAGGAAAATGAAGATGTAAAATTAATGCTTATGGATTTCTGTGTGAAGGTGCTAAATACGTCAAGTAAAATTTTTATAAATAGGGCACATATTTTAGGTCCTAAAGGGGATAATAAACCAATAATTGCACACATTCCCTATGATGATGATATACATGACATACTAAAAAATACTTACAAACTGAAAGGTACGGATTATGTCGTGCATAAGGATTTTGCACTGGAAACCAGGAAAAAACGAGAGATATTAATGGCGTTAAGAAGAGAGATACAGAAGACAAGTAGCAACACTAGAACTATGGTGGTGGTGGACCGGCTGATAGTGAATGGGGTGTTCTATTCATTGAATGGTGCTGAAGTCTAATTGTGATGGCGGTGTTCAAGAATTGTCGCAGTTATTGGGAAGAAACGTTTTAGAAGTTGTAAACAGTGTTGTGGAGAAAAATGTAAACTGAGGGTTAAATGAGAGGGTAGATGAGGTATAGGAGGAGGTCGTTTGCCAGAATCTGAGTGTAGTGGAAAGTAAAGAGGTAACAATTTTGAGTTATAATATTGCGGGTTTAATTTATAAAACATATCAGTCAGATTTTTGTAATTTTGTTATAAGTTATGATGTTTTCCTCCTTTTCGAGACGTTTGTAGAAGAGGACGAAATAAACAAGTGGAGAAATCTTTTTCCCGGTTATGAGGTGGTATGGCAGCCTGCGTTAATCTCAATTTTTGGGAGAGCTAAGGGAGGTATGGTAATGGGTGTCAAAAAGAAGTTGAGTAATTCTATAAATTTTATTAAATTGAATGGTTGGGAACTTATACAAATTAATATTAGGGATAGTCCATTAACTCTACCTTAATGGGAGTAAAGAGTCGGAATGGGATGTAGATTTTTTTAGGTTAGAGAGTTTAATTAATGATTTGACAGAAAATAGGATTATTTTGATAGGGGATTTTAATGGTAGAGTGGCTGACAGGCAGCTGGTACCAGGTGAAGTTATGCGCGATAGAATGCTAAATAAGAAAAGATGCTCAAAGGATATGGTTATAAATGGGAAAGGGAAGAAACTGATAGATATGTGGGAAAATATTGATTTAATTTTATTAAATGGTAGGACGGAGGGGGATAAGAATGGAGAGTTTACGTATATATGGGGGGGGGGGGGCTGGAACCTCAGTAATAGATTTTTGCTGTGTTTCAACGGAGGCACTAGAATTTGTAAATGATTTTTCAGTTTTAATTAAGCATTATTCAGACCATATGCCAATTGAATTGATTTTGGATGTGGGTGAGAATATTACCAGAGGGGAGATATTGCCTCTTCTTCCAAAATTGAAATGGGCGAAAAATGATGACATCTCATTTAAAACGAAATTACGTGAAATATGTAAATGTAAAAATGGTTCATTTGGTATTGTAAATACGGAATGCCAAACATTACGTGATATGATTTGCAAGGCAGCATCGTATGGGCTGACACGGGGGGTAACTAGAAAGTTAGAGAGGAGGCAGCCGTGGTTTGACAATGAATGTATGAAAGTAAGGGAAAGGGTATTAAAAATACTTAATTTGTTTAGACGTAGTAATGTGGAGTTTGTAAAAAAAGATTACATCGAAGCCAATAAACAATATAAGAAATTATGTAAAGAAAAACAAGTGTATTATACAAAAGAACTAATGAATAGTTTTAATAGTGTGAAATATTAAAAGGAGTTTTGGAAATTAGTTAATAAATTTAAAAATAAGTTTTTTAGGTGTGCAGGAAATATTGGGGCAGGAGACTGGGTTAAATATTTTCAAGAGGTGTTTACTACAAAGGGGGATACCGGTCCGACAGCTTTTGCAATGCCATTTGTGGAAAATGAAGGTTTGGATAAAAAAATTACTATGAATGAACTTCATGAAGTTTTAAAGAAAGCAAAAAACAATAAGGCCCCTGGTTTGGATAGGATTATTTTTGAATTTTATAAACAAGCACCGAAAGAGTTTCTCGAATTGTTGTTCAAACTGTTTAATTATATATTGGATTATGAAATTGTGCCTAACTCATTTAAAAGTCTATTATATTTCCTCTACACAAGAAGGGTTCAACAGAAAATGTTAATAATTACAGAGGAATATCATTTATAGATGCTGCGTCAAAAATTTTTACTGGGATACTATTACATAGGTTGGAAGATTGGGTTTAGAATAATAACATCCTGATGGAATACCAAGCTGGTTTTCGTAGAGGGTATTCAGCGGTCGATAATATATTCAATTTATATAATATTGTGAAGCTTAAGAGTAGGAAAGGAGGTAAACTGCTTTTTAGTGGATTTTCAAGCAGCATTTGATCGGGTGGGTAGGGCGGAATTATTTTACAAATTATTTAACTTGGGAATATCCTCAAAATTTGTGAGTTTATTAAAAAATATATATGAGGTTGCCGCATCACAGGTGTGGTTCAATGAATTTGCAACCACTACAGGTGTTAGACAGGGCTGCCTTCTTTCTCCGTTGTTGTTTGCTTTGTTCGTAAATGATATTCACGATGCGGTTGACGGAGGTTTGTGGGTAGGGGATTTAAATGTTAGGGTACTTTTGTATGCCGATGATTTAGTATTATTGGCCTCAGAGCCCAAAATATTGCAAACAATGATTGATAGGTTTAAAACTTATTGTGAAAGGTGGAATTTATTGGTAAATTTGGAAAAGTCAAAGATAATGGTATTTAGGCAAGGTGGTCGTTTGAGCACAAATGAAAAATGAAAATTTGGTGATGTAATAATAGAAATAGTAAATAGTAAATAGTACAAGTACCTTGGACTTACATTCACACCACAATTCACTCAATTCACATCTTACAGAGAGAATTACGGTAGCGAAATATGCATTAAATTCTTCATGGAGGAATTTTATGGTTAAAGATAGTATTCCAATCTCAACAAAAAAGGCGGTTTTTGATGCCGCATGTAAATCAATAGTCACATATGGGTCACAAGTTTGGGGTTATAGACAAAATCCTATTATAGATAATTTTCAACGTTTTTTTTAAAGAGAATATTTGGCCTACCAAATAATACCCCTAATAGGGTATTATATTTAGAGACAAAGGCAAAATCTTTGAATTTAGAAACTTTAAAAATAAATTTTAAATATATAATTAGGTGCCTTAGCATGACAGACAATAGATTACCAAAACAACTAGTTAGGCAGGTCATTAAAAGGACTATTTCTTGGGCTAGGTTCTGGTTGGAAATGGGGGATAAAATGCACTACGATTTAGATTTTTTTTAAATAAAAATAAATGGACAGGGAAATAAAATATTGAATGAATTATTGGCAAAATTGGAAGAAGAAGCTATGCATGGACCGAGCGGATTTTAAATTCTGAGGGGTATGATGTATACAATAAACTTGAATATAATCTTGGGGAGGCAGCTTATTTTAATGACAAATACACTCGAGAATTTATTAGTTTAATATTCAGAGCAAGGACTGCCACGCTGCCTCTAAACGCTAGACCAGGCAGGAATGGAATTGAAAGGATGTGCTCTTTATGCAGTTCCCGGGAGGAGGAAAATATGATACATTTTATAGGAGAATGTTTAATATTAGGTGGCATTCGAGAAACATCTTTTAAATGTAAAGTAATTGATGGTGACAGATTGATAAGGATATTGAATAGGGAAAACTGGTTTAATTTAGTAAATTTCTTGAGAAGTGCGCTCAAGTATAGGAAGGCATTTATTTATGAGTTTAATTATTAGAACTTCCTCTTTGTTCACTTGTTCAGGGTAATAAATCCAACCTGGCAGACGACCTACGTCATGCTGTAAGTGTGTAACTTTATTTTGGTATGAGTTATTATTTTGGTTAGTTATGTTGTATTTCTTTTGATTCAATGTTTTGTTTTGTATGTAGTGCAATAAACACACTTTATTATTATTATTAATCTTCACATGTTTAAATACTATCTCCAATGAGCAGCTGAACAAATAGAATTTTGTATCATGATTTAACACTAATCCGATGGAAATTTATAAAGAAAAAACTGTTTCAGAATTTGTTTGCAATAATTTCACAGATTTGAAAAATACAAAATAAAACGTAAACAAATTGGAGCTTGCACTGGTGGTTATATAAATGTAAAGGGTAATTCTGAAATTGTATAATACAAGTCTTGAAAGCATGCATCAAGATACAAAATACAATATTTTTGGACCTCAGATTTACATAAATTTCTTGATGTTGTTTGAACAATTTAGAGTGTATGTTTGTACATGTTTGCTCACAATTCTGTCCATTTTTTTCAACTCCATGATAAGCGAGAAAATATACAATAAATACATCCAATGTTAAATATAATTACAGTCCTAATAGATTTAAAACGTTTATCCTCAGAACATTATTTTTATCAATAATAATCTCAGATGTAGTAGATGGGTTGGTGCGGAACAAATGTACTTTAATCATTAATAAGTTTAACTTGTGCCCTCTCAAATACCCAACCCTACATTAAATGTCAGCTTAGACTAGAGCGTTAATCCTAACCCGCATGGAAGAGACAAGGCCTTGTAAAACATAATTTATAATACTCTTGAGACTGTCTCCAGTGGTTATCCGATCTTTATAGATTTGTCAGGTCGGCGTGATTTTTGTTTTAAAAACCAATTTAAAGACTGAAACCTAAGTAAAACTCAGCTGCTGGTAAGATATTTTCATTGGTTAGATTTGTACGTTTCTTGTTTTTCCGAATCAAACTTTAATTTGTAAGTTATTTTGAGTGAGTGTAATAGATCTTTCCTGCTGTTGTATTACAATAGAATTATGACGTGGGTTTTAAATTATGGTAAATTTTCTAATTGGTTGACCGAAATTCTTTCATTTAAGGGAATCGAATTTTAAATACTGTTTGTGTAAGTTTGATCCAAGTTGCAGGCGTTAATTTCTTCACACATTATACACTAATAGTCTACTTAGCAGTGATGAAAATGATAAGAAAACATAGAAAGTATGTACGTTTAAGCGTTTATAATTTAACTAGCTGAATACCCGTGCTTCGCTACAGGGAATTTGTTTGTTTCATCAGCATGATTTATAATTAATTGTCATAGTAGTCTCTCATTTTCTTTCATCTATTATTATTAAATAATAATAGTCTATTAAAGACTAAATTGTCTCAAATTAGTAAATTGGTCGTATTATTGGCGAATTTCCATAGGAAAAATGAGCTATTGCAGTGGCCCTTATGGTAAATCCCAAGGTCGGGAGTAGCAAATGAGCACCGATCATGGTCCACATAACACGTTTTGGGGTTTCAATAAAATCAAATATATATGTGTGTTCGCACTCTAGCGACCGCATTTTAAGTCCGATTTTGTTCAAATTTGGTACACATGTTGGTTGTCTACGTCGCTTGGACGAGTTCGTTAGCCAAAAAATTTAACAATAGGAAGCACGTTTTTTGACCGGAAATAAAAAATTTTTGATATTTTTTCTAAGAAAATGAATTTGTTTTTGCGTTTTTTTACAAATATTAATGTAGGATGCTATTCTGCACATTTTCTTTTTTTACGCGACCTTATAGCTCGCTTGGTTCCCCCAAAATCGATCAAAACGTAAAATAATATAGAGGTATTCGTGCGAAGCACGCAATGCATTTTTTGTTGAAGATACTCCCAATACGGGGGTTGACGTGCGAAGCATGCAATGTTTTGTGCGTTGAAGATACTCCAAAATGCGGAATGGCGTGCGAAGCACACAATGCTTTGTGTATTGGAGATACTCCCAATATGCGGAATGGCGTGCGAACCATTTTGCAGCTATTCATTTTGCTACCTATTTCCCAATTTGTAGGTTGAACCCGTAAAACATATGCCTAATTTAATTATGGAAATTTGCTCAACTAATGTCAGCGGTTCAGCTGCGTGGTCGAATTGTTTATATTTCAGCGGGATGAATAGTATACAGTGCTTACAAATGCTTTATTTATTTAACTTTATAAACTGTTATGTGTTGTACGCTGACATTTAATTTAGCTTCACAGTTAGAACTGTTAGAATATTGTTTGCTCTGTGATGTCAGAGAGACTACATTAATTAATCCATTCCACACCCACTCTACATCTACACCACTGCGTTGTATTAAGTACCGTATATTTATTTTTCTATGACTTTGAAACTAAAATTAATAAACTTTAAAGTCTACTTTGTATTAGAATTGAACAAATATCAATTTTAATTAAAAATAAACGGTACCAGAAACTGGCACATAGTTTCTCACAAACATTTTAAAATTAAAAGAGATTTACTTTGACTTCATAATTTTGTAGGTGGGGTAGGAGAGGTGATATTAAATAGGAGATTAACTAATAAATATTATTATTATTAACTAGAGAGTAAACTATTCGATCGAATTCGAACAAATTTGCACCATACACGTCAATTAGGCCAATATACTCGTAGATGCACAAAAAAAGGTTTTGAAAAGTTTTGAAAAACAACCCCTATTATGGCAAAAAAACCCAAAAATCTGTTATTATTATTATTATTAGCTAAACGAGAATTTTTAGAAAGATGTGTTTTTTTGCATATGGTAGGGTACATTAAGGGCTACAAATAAACCAAATTTGATCAAAATTGTTAGAGCCGTTTTATTATAAAAAATAATAATTGATTTTTTGGGAGTTTTTTTGCCAAAAAAGTGGTTGTTTTTCAAAAATTTTCAAAACCGTTTTTCGTGCATCTATACAGGCCTACTTTACATGTCTGCTGCAAATTTGTTTGAAATCGATCGAATAGTTTTCGCTCTAGCTTTGTATACATACAGACATACAGACAGACATTTTGTAAAAACCACTTTTTTGGACTCAAAGGGTCCCAAAACGGATATTTCCACGAAAATCTCAACATCGATTTTTTTTGTGATCACTATACTTTCTCTATACTATAGTATAGTGAGAAAGTGAAACTAAGACCAACAAGTATTTAGGTTAAAAATGACATAAAACAGAAAGACATATAAATAAATATTACGGGCACTCCCTTGTGATCATCATTTCTTGTAAAATATAAGACTAAATTAAAAATATAGTAATTGAATAATGAGTATTGAGAGAAATTATGTTATTGCTGAACCTACTTTTAAACAGAATAAACAATATATTTCACTATGAGACGATACTCAATAATTTACTAAACAAAACTATACGGTACCTAGAGCTAAAACATAAAATTAGCTAACGAAAACTCAAATATATGATAATAAAAACAGAATTAACACCAAGACTTAACACAAAGTGTACACTGTTAAAATTGAATAATAGGTATTATTTAAACACCAAAGAGCCCAAAAGAAACCAAAGAAAAGGCGTGTAAATATAATGGTTTATTTTATATGAGATTTGTGTGAAATTGATGTTTTGTTCAGGGGTTCTGTCATGTTTACTTAAATAGGGGCTGTGGCGAACGCCTAAATCGTTATATTATGTGCGGTTTATTTTGCAACCACTTTGCATTGTAGAAGATAAAACTATGACTAAAACACTGAAGGTTCAAAAAAAGAAATGCATCGAATATCACCAGTCAAAGGCTACACAAATTAGTAAATGCACAAACATAATATTTTTAAATAAATCTCACACGTCAAATACAAATACATTATGTGCTTAAACATTTTTTATTTTAAAAAAATATCGAAAAAAATTTATAGATTAGACTAATATGGTTGGAAAGTTCAGAAATTTCTCATCTTTTAGTAGATTTACGCCAATCGTTTCATTTTTGGAACTTTTGACGAGGTTTTATATTTGGTAAAGTTATACATTTACTTGCAAAGTACATGTCTATTTCTAAACTCTTAAACCTAAATCTTCATTTCATCAACACAATTTCCACTGTAATACGTGAAATGCTTTGTACGAGCTTGTTTCGCCGAATGTGTCAATCGCAAAACATTCTTAGACCCTGAAATACAATCCACTGAAATTACAAGTTCAACTTTAATGTTTAAGTCGTTGAAATGTTCAACTCTTTCTTATAATTAAATTTAAATAAATTACAAAGTAAAGTCAGAAGCAAGATTTTACCAATGTCAGCAAATATTTACTTCAATCGCAACTATTGCAAAATATGTCGGAAAAATAGTTTAAAGGTTAGTTTGAAGAGATTTATAAACTAATGTCGAGTTTTACAAGTTTGTCTCTCGTTCTTATGTTGACAGTTTCCTTTAACAAAATTATGATCAGAAATTATAAAGCTGATTGTATTTAACATACATTCATGATTTGTACGAACTATGAAGAAATGTAACACTAAAAAACAAAATATACGACATAAATCAACTTTAAAACTTGTGGATGTTAATTGGCTACAAAAATATAAAACTGAATATTTTATAAATAGCAAAAGTTTACTATAAACAAAGTGTAACCATCTGGTATAATTCATTAATCTTCACTAGAGTGATTCTGAAGTGTAAATAATGAACACACACGGTACAGCACTTTCAAAAAATAAAGTTTAACTATTTGGTTTAGTTTGTTGTTTTTGTCTGGAAATAAATAATTAACCGAAGCATGATGTTGACGGCGTCTTTTTTAAATGGCCTACCATTGTTATCCTTTAAGTTATAAATCTGACAGCAAACTTTAAATGGGGACCCTTTCCTAGTTTTTTGAGAAATTGAAAATATATATTTGTAACTCTGTATTTTATGGTGATTTTGGGTTTACAAGCTATTTTAAGACCTTTTCTTGACGATTTTAAGTCGAATATCTTGCGCTCAGTTATGGTGTTTTAAAACTTTATACCGCTCTAACTTTTAAATGGTTAGTCGTATCTAAAAAAACACCCATTAAAATAGCTTGTAAAACCCAAAATCATCACAAAATACAGAATGTTCCATAGGAAATTCAAAAGTTGTCCGCCATATAGGAAAATGGTGGCAAATTTTTGAAATAGTTTTAATGGTCACTTAAAAGTAGGTGAAGTCCCCCATTTTTAAACTTTATTTTGCTGTACATCTTGTACTTTTGGAGGTCAAAATGGTGGCCCAATTAAAATGGTCATCCTGTATGTTAATTCCTCTGTATTATGGTTTTAAAAAATTAACAAAAACCGCATTTGTTGATTATAAAAGTTATTTGTTTACCCAAACAATGTTTTGTTAGTGTTACGAACGTTTCCATGGATTCAAAACGTTTCCATACAAAAATATCTCGGTTAGGGTGTTTTTAAAACTAAACACCCCTCTAACTTTTAAACGGTTATTCGTATAAAAAAAAACACCAAGAACAAAAATGCTTTAAAATAACTTGTAAAATCCAAAATAATCATAATATATATTGGGTGATTCGTGAGAAATTAAAAAGTTGTCCGCCATATTTAAACATGGCGGCCGTTTACAAATATTTTAACTAGGCCAACATATTTTTTTATTTCTAAAAAAAAACAAGGAAAGGTTCTCCATTTAAAGTTTGATTTATGGTTTACAAAATACCAATGGAGGCCCATCTAAAAAAGGCACACCTAGGCTACTACTGGGTCTCCGTAGTTGTAGTTACAATTTTAGAAAACATCCTATTAAACATGTCTATTATTTTGTAGATTGAATATATTATCTTTTAAAAAGTCTGGTCTATTTAGAACCCATTGCTTTTAATTTTATGTTTCCGACATTTGCATTTGTGGTGGTGTTGTGAAGCTAAACCCACTCTTTAATATGTACAGTAGCCTCAATCTTGGAGTGTGTCTGAGAGGAGGAGGCAAAACTATAGCAAGGTAGGACGCAGTACGTTACGGAATTGTAGCTTTCTTAGATAAATGTAATTTGTGAAACTAGTTTTGGTGGAATTAGTTACACCGAAAAGGCAGGTTCGGGGAGAAATAGAAGGGATGACACGCCCTTCAGGCCAGACACATTCCTAGTCTGAGGATACTGTACGTCTAACGTTATTCAAAGTGACAGGTTGACAAATTAACGGTTTGACAGTATTTAGATGAATTCAACAAAAACAGATGAGTATTAAAATTTCAACTGTTCTTTGCATGTGTAATACACCAAGAGTGTTAGTGCATTGTAATATGTGTTTAGTGTATTGAGTCAATATGTATTAAGAGTTAATTTACATTAGTAATGTATTTTATGTAATTAAGACATGATACAAAGTTATTAAGTAAATGCTTATTATATTTCCTACTAGCTCAGAAATAAGCTTAATTAATCAGAGAGTTTTCATTGAGATACAAGTAATAAGGTTGCTAACTGTATTTAAGTATTTTACAAGAATTTTGTATTCTCTTCTATTACAAGAGAACGTAATCATTATATTAATCAAAATATATCGTGGTAACAACTTCGTTATGTTTCTATCATACAAAAATATTGTAAATAATAACTACAGCTGAGAAGATGTATTTTTTTGTAAGATGTCAACATTAATTTTGTTAATAAGTAGCCTCAAAATTTATACAATCATAAAATAGTCGTATGCAAGATTCTGTTGGACAGAAAAAAAGAAATAGCTTAGTTTCAAAAATATATAAACCATGCTAAAATAATTCACATAAAACGTATCGAAATGCATTATAAGTTTAATCAAACTTATAAACCAAGTTTATAAGTTTCATCGTAGAGAACATTTTGTACATCCTCTACTAGTAAAATATTTACCATTGGTATCGTTTTAAAATGCATAAATTTCAACAAATGCCATAGTGAATTGTTCATTATTATAAAACATTAGGCAGCAAAAATCGCAATTTTATGAAATTTGGGTACTTTTTATGTTAAAGAATGTGAAGAAAAAACACATAATTTTTAATAACTTAATTTAAAATTAATATTTTAATAATTTTTACTTTCTCTCCCCCCTATACGTAGTATATGGAAAAAGTATTGTGTTAGTCCAAATTTTTGAATTTGAATTTTTAGTAGAATTATCTGTTTTGGTGCTCCCTAAACAAAAAAAAAGTGGTTTTTGGGTGATGTCTGTCTGTGTGTCCGTGTGTCTGTAAGGATGTGTACAGAGCTGGAGACCATAACAACAGTCCGAGTTTGATGAAATTTGGTATGTAAGTGTAGTTCTAGAATATCTCCAGGTTTTTCAATTTTTCAAATTTTAGATTTTTAAGGGGTTTTACCCTCCAAAAATTGCCAAAAAACGAGAAAAATACAAATTTATCAAAAACGGCTCTAACGATTTTGATACAACTTTTGTGGTTTATAGTGTTTAAGATCCCAAATAAAATGACACTAGCCTCATATCTGGGAAAATACCTGTTCAAAAGTTACGTGCCAAAAACTGATTCAATAACTGGTTCTTTGGATTATTTCAATAAAAGATTAAAATTCTGACATTTTGCTATTACCGTTCAAAAGAGGGTAAAAAATGCAATAATTTGGGCTTTTGAATCACTGTTCTACGATCAAAGGTTACGGAGAAATGTCAATTTTCGGGTTTTTGGTAAACACAGTACGTTGACTATCGAGCGGTAGTGGCGCGGTCGTGAGGCAATTTGGCTTACTGATGTTTAATAATTTATTTTGAATGGACTTAATATGGATGTATGTTACATACATCTAATATTTTCCATGGTATGTCCTACTTTTGCAATTCTAAATAACCACCACATCCAGGCGATGATAACCACCCAGGTTTGTCGCCTTTAAACCCCAAAAAAAATCTAAATAACCACCTCCTATGCTACTCTCGGGAAGGTATAAAGTTTCAACTGGGAGAAAGTATGTGGCAGTTATCTGGTACCGTTTATTATAATTTCCTATCATTTGTAAATTGTGAAAAGTATGACATCCGCTAAGAAAATATAGTCGAACAACTACTTCCACTTGTAAAGGTTTATTTTATAAAACACGTCTCAACTTTAGCTCGTGGTTTCTATTGTTACTGTATAAGTTGTAGTTACTACGCTTAAAGATAATTTACTGTATTTTGATCGGAAATCCGTAACAAGTGTAGTGATTTTAATCTTATCCTTACAAGTTTGCATTAGAAAAATAAATTATGTAAATAGATATCACCACATGCCTACATGGTTTTTACATTCATTCGGATATTTAAATCTCAATTAATTTAAACATATTACCAAAGCAACTAAATTATAAAAATAAAATTTATTAAGGTTTATGCTAACTTATTAAGTTTTCCATATTTGAAGTAACAAAAATATCACGTCTATTACTGAACTAAATATTTAATTTTGTTTTAACTTCAATTCGGTTATATCTGCAATAAACTTATAAGAAAATCGACATATATTACCTAATAAAACTAAGACAAAACAATTTGTTAGCTTTTGAAGGAAAGTGAATTGACCTCTTCCATCTTACTTTAAAGTTTTTACTCTGTCACACTTATTCAATTGTGATGGATTGCGCTAAATTATATTTTTACTGAAACATGCAACATCTGCGTGTTAAGATTATTAGATAACCTTTAATATTGTTTACGATTAGAGGAGACTTATATTTCAGCGATTTGACAGTTCTTGATAAAATAAATTAATAACAATTTATAGAATTTAATACTATTTTTATAGTTGTTTACCAAACTATTGGTTTTCCCTCTGTTCTTGATACGCTAAATAGGCCTTTCATCAATAATTATTTAACACCTCATTTTTTATCGCTGGCTTTAAGGGTTCGTTGCATTAAATAATATTTGATACAAATTTTTTTTTGTATTACATTATTTAGATTATAGTTAGATTATATTTAGAATTTAATAAACTTTGAGCTTGACGAGTGAGAAGGAATTATTTTAAAATAATAATAATTCACTAATTCTCACACACATAGGCCTACGTTTAATGATCAAACGCGTTTCAACGACAAAGTCGTCATCCTCAGTGATACATGAGCTACAGCTATGTAGCCTAGTCCTAGTCTAAACTAGTTATATGTTTTTAGTTGTAGCTCATGTATCACTGAGGATGACGACTTTGTCGTTGAAACGTGTTTGATCATTAAACGTGTGTGTGTGGGAATTAGTGTATTGTTATTATTATTTAAAACAAATATACATATATTTAGAATGTTTACAACTTTGAAAGGATTTGATAATTGTCTTATAGAGGGATCTATACTTAGTTCACTTTAAACTCTCTGTTTTCTACCCATTGCACTAAGGGTTGCAGTTATCAAAAAAGGGTTTAGAGAAAAGATTTTGTAATATTTAGAATATTGAATGATGTACTAGTAGTATCTACTAAGAGAGTAATACTGACTTCATTTTGGTCACCAATAGCTTTAAAGATTTTTGTTAAAAATATTTTGGTAACAAGATTTACATTCAATAGTTTTAGATAATAGTTACAAAGTTTACTATAATTTTGAACGGAGTGGATACTGTGCCTGCTAAGGATGTTAAGACTTGTTTTGTTCTTAAACCATTTTTTCCACCCCTTGAACAAATTGGTTGGCGTTACCAAAAAATCTTCAATACAAATTTGTATGTAATACTTTTTGAAGCTACATCAACTTTAAAAGTGTGAAAGATTTTATTATTACGAAAGCTATGGTAATAAATCAACTTTTCAAATATTCCTTCCATTTCCACCCCTTTGTTTAATTTTTACTATTTAAACATATTTTCTATACATTTAATGTAATCACCCTGAAAGTAATTTGTATAAATAACCATGTCCATAAAAGTGTTTTAGTCCATATTTTAGTTTTTGAATTCACTGAATTATCATATTCTAAACATAAGTTCACTCAACTAGAGCAAACTATTAACTATTAACTAGGACAGCTGTAACAAGTTAGACACTGAACGGTTTCCACAAAGTTGTAGCTGCCATCATAACTTGTTATGCTCAGTTCAAAGTACGTTGGTTCTAATAATATTTAAATGAGTCACAAACTGGTATGATTATAAAATTGTATTTATACAGAATAAATATTATTTTGTTGGATGTTTATAAATGCATTTTCCACAATCCGTCTTCTTGCAGATCCTTACTAAATGGCCGAAATTGTAACTGGAGATGAAAGTTGGGTCTACAAAACTCCTCACCCAAAAAATGCGCGTTACTCAAAGTCGGACATCAAGGTCATGCTCGTGGTTCTTTTCGATAGTGAGGGTTCAGAGTTCGTTCCAAGAATAACAACTGTAAACTCCGAATTTTACAAAAAGGTACTGGAAAGTTTGAGAGATTATGTGCGAAGAAAAATGGGCCATTGGCTCCCTTCTTCCTCCAACTCGTACTAATAATTATATTATTGAATATTGCTATAGTAGCAAAGGGTCCACCAATAGCGGACCTAGTATATTGGCTAGTAGATAGTATGGTGAGGACACAGTTTATAGTTTACAAGGGGGGACGCTAGTCAGATGCACAAAG
>JAGFPH010007540.1:49762-60118 GCA_018207615.1 Philaenus spumarius | reverse complement strand
TAGGGAAATTGTTTTGCCTTAGGGAAATTTGTTTGCCTTAGGGAATTATTTTTGACTTAGGGGAATTTGTTTGCCTTAGGGAAATTTGTTTGCCTTAGGGAAATTTGTTTGCCTTAGGGAAATTGTTTTGCCTTAGGGAAATTTGTTTGCCTTAGGGAAATTGTTTTGCCTTAGGGAAATATTTTGCCTTAGGGAAATTTGTTTGCCATAGGGAAATTTTTTTCCCTTGAGGAAATTTGTTTGCCAAAGGGAAATTGTTTTGTCTTAGGGAAATTTGTTTGCCTAATTGAAATTTTTTGCCTTATGGAAATTATTTTGCTTTAGGGAAATTTGTTTGCCTAAAGGAAATTGTTTTGCCTTAGGGAAATGTTTTTGCTGAAGGGAAATTTTTTGCCTAAGGGAAATTTGTTTGCCTAAGGGAAATTGTTTTGCCTTAGGGAAATTTGTTTGCCTAAGGGAAATTGTTTTGCACTAAGGAAATTATTTTGCCTTAGGAAAATTTTTTTGCCAAAGGGAAATTTTTTTGCCTTAATTAAATTTGTTTGCTTAAGGAAAATTGTTTTGCCTTAGGGGATTTTTTTGCCTTAGGAACATTTTTTGCCTAAGAGAAATTGTTTTGCCTTAAGGAAATTTTTTTGCCTTAAAGAAATATTTTGCCTACGGGAAATTATTTTGCCTTAGGGAAATTTGTTTGCCTTAGGGAAATTTGTTTGCCTTAGGGAAATTGTTTTGCCTTAGGGAAATTTGTTTGCCTTAGGGAAATTTTTTTGCCTCAGGGAATTTTTTTTTGCCTCAGGGAAATTGTTTTGCCTTAGGGAAATTTGTTCGCCTTAGGGACGTTCTTTTGCTTTAGGGAAATTTTTTTGCCTTAGGGAAATTTTTTTGCCTAATGGAAATTGTTTTGCCTTAGGAAAATTTGTTTGCCTTAATAAAATTTGTTTGCCTTAGGGAAATTTGTTTGTCTCAGGGAAATTTGCTTGCCTTTGGGAAATTTTTTTGCCTTAGGGGAAATTGCCTTACGGAAATTTGTTTGCCTTAGGGAAATTTTGTTTGCAATACCACTCCAGTAAGAGCATCGAATTCAGTGAGCGGAGCCAACCTTGAGAAGGCTGTTCTGTGATATTACATTGGTAAAGCGCTCGAGCGCGACTAGAGCATCGCTTGTATATACTTTCGTTTTTACTAACGCCGGTCTTATTTTTAGTTTCCGCCATGTTCGTGCGAAATTTAAATGTGCAGAAAGCTCCGATGTAGTTAGTAGATAACAAAATTCGTCCCGATGTTTTACCGCTATCAAGCGACTCGAACTAAAATCATGTTGTTCGTCTTGTTTATTAGCAATTATCTTTAATTGACCGAGCGAAGCCAGGTCTCCGTTGTAGTAGCGCTACCGTTCGGCATTTCGTCTGTCTATCTATCTGACTGTCTCACGATTACGGCCAAACGCCTTGACCGATTGTCATGATTATTGGCATTTATGATCCTTATTCCTAGGCCGAGCGATGCATGTATACGGGCTTTTCCATGTTTCATTTTTAACCCCTTAAATAAAATAAAAATGGCGTCCTCGCCGTTTCTCTCAATGTAAGCTTTTTTCCAAAGCCAGTTAGTGGCTTAACCGTAAGTCGCATTGAAAAACTAATAGCATTTTGTGAGTAGTAAATTTGATGTTCCACAAATTTGTTTTCTTGATTTTTTCCGTATCTCTAACGGTAAGCTCACAAAATGGCAGCAAACTTCAAATTTGTTAAACGCTACCTGCTGTCTTGCTCTTTCCTGCGCTACGTCAGTGTGGTGTGCAAAATAATTTTGTACTGGGTAAACTTTCTACTTACTTCCTTACTTGCACACTATTTTTAACCTAAGCTCAAACCCAAATTTTTTATTTCAACGAGCGAGGTCTGCTGTTCGCAGAACTACTACTAAAAATGTATAATTTACAATTATTGTCACCTAAAAAGTATAATTTAGATGCTCATGAATGATTTTTTGCTAATTACAAAACATTATCTTCGAAATTAGATAAAAGATAAGTTATATTGAAGAGGACTGAATATGACTGTTTCGTCCTTGCATTAAAAAGGTTTTCAGTTTGAATAAGTTAGTTTTATGATCACATTTTCATTGGTTTTTAGTTTGTTTCAAAAGGATATTTAGTTTGTATCAAATAAAATTTTTAGCAATAAACTTTTATATACAGGGTGTCCAAAAAGCCCCCCCCCCTCCCTTCATGTTTTTTTTTTTTTTTAGGTGGAAAAAATGCGTTTCGTGCAGACCTCAATCCGAATTAGAGGTACTGTGGGGCTCAATTGGGCGGATCCAGCCGGTTTTAAAGGAGGGGACTGTCTCGGGGGGGGGGGGGGGGGGTGTATAGAATAATTTTTTGGAATACAGAACTTGAAAACGTCTTTTTAGACTATTTCACGATCACCCATTTTGAATAGGAATTAAGGATTATATAGTTTACCCAAAAATAAAGTTTTATTATAACAAATTGTAGAGAATAAACCATAGAATTGAACTGTATACAGTACAACCTCGTTGTCGGTCCCCTCTAAGTCGGATCTCCGGGTAACCCGGACCGGTTTGCAATAAATAAAAATATGCATTTTGGTAGCGCTATTGCTTTATACGAGCGCATAATCGTAGCGTACTGCTCGGTGATCGTGTTTCCGCCGAGTTTGTTTGCCGTGCGGCACGTAAACGTTACTCGAAGTTGACGCAACAGAAACTTACAAGCTTTTTCCCCAAAAAGTAGACAGTCCACAGAAGTGTTTTTCGTTTTATTGTGACCAGTTAATATTTTTATAGCGTTTTTCTCCGTAATAAAGGAAAATATTGTAAGTATTCGGTGTATTTTCATTTTTTTATGTTTTATGCTCTTTCTCCGGCTAACACGGATTTTCGTTATGTCGGATCGGCCGTGGTTCCGGCTGGTCCGATTTAACGAGGTTGTACTAAAAACTTATTCCACTAAATTACATCAACTAAACAAAATTCTCACAAACTTATAGTATATAGTTCCAGCCAGACATGAAAAGGTAACGGCTAACGCGCCTAGGGCGTTGAAAATGTACATATTTCACGGAAATACACGAACAGTTCGGAACACTAAACCAGGTTTTACTTATATTAAACGAAAATATAGAACTTGCACTTCAAATCGATATAAAAACTATTATACGAATACTGCATATAGATTATAGATTTGTAATAGATACACATCGATACATCGATTGCAAAATGTGCTTTCTCATTTTTTGAAAACTGTCCAATGGCAAGGGTTTATATCTAAGAAACTATAAGAGTGGAGAATGATTAGATCGTGGTAGAAAGTTAAAATCTTGACCAATCCAGTGGTGCCCTTATCTTCTTCTCAAAACAAGTCCGTCTTACGATTATGTGCCTTTAAAAAGTGACGAGTTTGAGTCATTTCCTTAAGCTTTCTAGCGCGGCATCTATATTGATTTAGGCAACTACAATTTTACAACGATGATTACATATGTAAATATACTTTTTAGAAGAAATTTGTAAATACAAAAATTGAAGTTTAAAACATTTTCTTTCAATGGTTTTTGTTTTATTGAGATTTGATAGTATTTAGTGGGTGAAATATTCTATACAAGCTGTGTTGTCCGAGACAACTCAATTTCAATTGAGCAGTCATGCCACTTAGACGATTAAACAAAAATATAATAACCCAAAGGGGGGGCTGCAGCCCCCCCTGGATCCGCCAATGCCTCCCTTCTTAACTTTGGAACAATTAGAAATGAATAAATGGGGTATCTCCGTATGACAAAGGGAGATAAATTTTGATGAAACCGACCCTTACCCCAATATTAGTAAATTAAGTGGGAAAAAATTCAGGACGTTAAACATACTAACAGGTGTATTCACGCTATTTATGTACGTGTTACCACATACACATACGATAAATGAATTGATTAATTTGATATTAGTTTAATTTGCATGCTGTTAGGTATTGGAATTAGGCAAAATACAGATAGTGCCAAGTAGCGTAAAGCGTCACTTGAGCTTGCGCTGTAACGACTTACCTTCTCATACTCGACTGTGAGTCTTCAGTACAGTCACTACCAAAAAGTGTTGATATGCAATCATCTCGACTACATAGCAGACATGAATTAGGTAGGGCATGCGGCTCTGACTGTACTCCGCCGCGAGAGGGGAAATGTGGTGGGAGCCGGCGTAGGAGACTTGCACACCCCCTCTTCGCGCTCCATCCTAATTGGCGCTATCTGTACTATAGGGTTTAAATTAAATGAAACATCATCAAGCCAGTTCAGTTATAGAATGATCCAATTACATTTATCTAAGCGATCATCTCAACTCGGCAAATATGCCACTCGTAAAACATTAGCTAACAATATTATCTTACTAGGGGGGACCCCTCCGTGCTCCGCACGCCAAATCCCGATAGAACCTTCGAAAAATATATGTTATGTTTTATTTATAACTAGCTGGCCCGACCCGGCTTTGCTCGGGTAGACAAATCAAAGTTAAATGTATATTAAAAAAAATATATATCAATAAATATATTACACTATGTATTTCTTATGGATATTTTTAGTAACTTTGACCCCCCCCCCACCAAACTTCCCCTAAAATTTCGATTTTTATAAAAACCCTTTCTTAGCGAGCACCTAGCTAGAGGAAGCTACATAATAAATTTCATTCCAATCCATTCGGTGTTTCTTTTTAGTAACTTTGACCCCCAAAACCCTCCTAAATTTTTGAATTTTTAAAAACCATTTCTTAGCGAGTACCTACGGCCCTAGAGGAAGCTACATACAAAATTTCATTCCAATCCGTTAGATGGTTTTTTGTAGTAACTTTGACCGCCCAAACCTCCCCTAAAATTTCGTATTTTTTGAAAAACTTCCTTAGCGAGCACTTATGGCCCTAGGGGAAGCTACATACCGAATTTCATTCCAATCCGTTCGGTAGGTTTTGAAAAATCGTTATTTAGTAACGTTGACCCCCCAAAATCCCCCTAAAATTTCGAATTTTCGGAAACCCTTTCTTAGTGCGCTTTTAGAGCCTATAAAGAGTATTAGTGCCAAATTTCATGTTTGTAGGCCTCGTGGTTTTGGAGAAACTGTGATGAGTCAATGAGTCAATGGTATTTGGCTTTTATAAGTATAGATAAAGGCGTAGGATTAATAATAACCTCAAAACTAAGATGGTAAATAATGTTAAATGTTCAAATCAAATTATTTTGTATATTTTATAACAACAGTTATAATAAAGGTTAAAAGAACCGGTAAGGCTCAGGTGTACACTTAATCAAAAACCTAACCAAAAAGTTACTCACTAAATCTACACGTGAGCCTTACTGGTTCTTTTAACCTTTATTATAACTGTTGTTATAAAACATACGAAATAATTTGATTTGAACATTTAACATCATTTGCCATCTTAGTTTTGAGGTTATTATTAATCCTACACCTTTATTATAAACTAGCAGACCCGTACGGCGTTGCCCGTGGTGGTTGGTATTTTCAGTCTTTTTAACCTAATTGTATTCTTTTTAAGTGTTCAGTCAGTGAGTGGTATTTGGCTTATATATATATAGATCTTAAATAATAAAAGCACTATTGTCATAATAATAAAAGATCTGAAATTATGATTTTAGTAACTTTGATGTCCCCAAACACCTCCTAAAATTTCGAAATTTTTCATACCCTTTCTTAGCGAGCGCCTATGGCCCTAGAGGAAGCTACATACCAAAATTTCATTCCAATCCATTAGGTAGTTTTGAAGAAATCGTGATTTAATAACTTTGATCCCTTCAAACCCCCCTAAAATTTCGAATTTTTTGAAACCCTTTCTTAGCGAGCGCCTATGGCCCTAGAGGATGCTACATACCAAATTTCATTCCAATATGTTCGGTAATTTTGGAGAAATCGTGATTTAGTCATTTTTACCCCCAAACCCCCCTAAAATTTCGAATTTTTTAAAACCCTTTTTTAGTGAACACTTATGGCCCTAGAGGAAGCTACATACCAAATTTCATTCCAATCCGTTCGATAGTTTTGAAGAAATCGTTTTTTAATAACTTTGATCTCCCCAAACCCCCCATAAAATTTCGAATTTTTTCAAACCCTTTCGTAGTGAGCACCTATGGCCCTAGACGAAGCTACATACTAAATTTCATTTCAATCGTAGTTTCATTTCGGTAGTTTTTGAGAAATCGTGATGAGTGAGTCAGTGAGTGAGTGAGTGAGTGGTATTTCGCTTTTATATATATAGATAAAACATAACATATGTTTCAATAAGGTTCCATCGGGGGTTGGCGTGCGGAGCACGCAGGGGTCTCCCTTAGTAGATTTCTGTTGTATGATTCTTTACAGATGTCGCCTTTGATTAACCAAGTGAGAAGTCAAACTGTTCAACAGAACGACGGAATAATTGGGAAAAGTTTTTGTTGTCAGATGGCTAGAGACCAATTTTTGAAATAACCCGTCTTCATTTTTCAGCTCAATCGTACGGTGTTTTTTGGCTCCCATACGTGTAAAGAAGTATTTCGCCGTCTTCCATCTCCTCAATCAAAATACATTCGAGTGATAATCTTTTACCTCCACTCAAGTTGAAAGGCATTTTTTAGATTTAGTACGATATGGCTGCAGACAAACTGCAGACGTTCCGAGCAAAATGGGTAACCAACGATTATCCTCCAACAATCGCGATAGTCGTACCGAGGAAAACGAACCTTTTCTCTGTGCCTTTTTGCACGGTAGTTACCAGCTAGTCTGGTGCCATACTAATGTATGCGCAGAAATTGTTTTAAGTATTCAGTAGGTCTTATTCAAAGTCAATATTTCAAACGTCGTAGTCCAAAATGGTGGCCGGATAAATGTTTTTCGTTTCTTGGCGGAACGCGTAATTGTAAGAACGTTTTAATGTTACGCATTTTTCATACCATTACTTTTGTTAAGTTGACGCTTGATTAAAATTCAAATATACGCCATTTTTCAAAATAGCCGTGACAGTTTTTGTTGCTAAAACGTCCATTTTCAATCATGAAAACCATTGTTATATCCGAAAGCACAGTAGATAGAAAACACATTAAATGGGATTCCTTCTCCTTGTAAGATTTCAAATTTAAAATCGACGTATTACAATTTTTTGCAAAAATTAAGATTTTGATTAGAATTGGTCTGCTGCATAACACGGATACTACAGAATGCTAGCACTTGAGCAAACCGCTACTAACCTGACTAAAAACATCAGTATCCGGTACATCTCTGTTTAACACCTTCACTGCTAAGGACGCACATGTGAGCTTGACACTGACCACTATGAGAAGCGGCCGACGCCCAGTGCATTGCACGCCGACCCCCGCTATTGGGAGTATTTTCAATACACAGTGCATTGTGTGCTTCGCACGCCAACCCCCCTATTGGGGAGTATTTTCAATACACAGTGCATTGTGTGTTTCGCACGCCCCCGTATTGGTAGAATTTTCAATACACAGAGCATTGCGTGCTTCGCACGCTAATTTCAAGCCTATGTGCTATGGACGCACATGTGCGTGCGCTTTAAAATATTTGTGATTATTCCGTGGGAAGGTTGCAAAATAAAAAATGAAGTGATTTCTTCTCATTTAGGCTATAAATATAAAAAAATAAAAGGTCAGCTCTTAGCATAGGAAATACGAAATTTGCGTATTAAGGGTGTGCTCCAGTAAACGAGAAAACAACCGGAAACGCAACCGCTTCTCACTGTATCCCTATCTAAACAGTGCAATTTCTTGCAGCTGAACGCTTTGACATTGCCTCATTTCAAACCATTTTATATGTCTATCTTTTGTAATTGAGTGTTGAAAAAAAACTGAATTATAAAATTTCGGATCCGGCTTGCAAATTATTTTGTATTATTAAGTTTTTATTGTGTTAGGAAAAAAATTCAAACTTTGTACTTATAAAATGTCAATTACATAACAAATCAAAAGTATTAAAAAAAAACTAAATTGCAAAACGGTAGCGTATTGTCACAGTGCTTAAAATGAGACCTTGCAAACAATTTTATGATAAAAAATAAGCGAAATAAATGGTTTGAAATTTAACATTGCTCTTATGGGATAAAAATCCAAGTTGGCCGCCACTACAGCAGACCCTTAAGGGGGCGCTTCCCTGCCCGCCATATTGAATTTGATTCCCATAAGAGCAATGCTACAGAATAAGTCATTTTTTCCCGTTAATTCGTGGAATAAATTTATAAATTTGGTTTCATTTTGAAGTACTGTCATATGCGGATGTTGATTGCCGAATACATTTTCAGAAACCGTTTTATTGTTTTGATAAACGTATGATATAAATAGTAAAAAATAGTAAACTTTATTAATTTTTTTCTCAGTTGCAAAAAGAGATATTGCAAAAATCCTTAGCAATCAACACCCACAATCTATTTTACTTTAAGAAAAAAAAATTGGAAAACGGTTGACCCTAAAGGCCATCCATGTAACTTCCCGCTAAGTTTAATTACAACAAACACTATTTTTGGAAATTTTGAACTGCCATAACTTTTGAATGAATCAACCGATTTTTATGCGATTTGCGGCAATCGATGTAGTTTTTTAAGTCCATTGAAAGAATCAACAACAAAAATTTTTCAGATGAAAAGTTTTGGAGAAATTGAGGAAAATCACTTTTTTTTATTTTCTTTCGTTCACGATATCTCGCGAATGAATCAACCGATTTTTATGCGATTTGCGGCAATCGATGCAGTTTTTTGAGTCCATTGAAAGAATCGACAACAAAAGTTTTTCTGATGAAAAATTTCGGAGAAATTGAGAAAAAACACTTTTTTTATTTTCTTTCGTTCGCGATATCTCACGAACGAATTAACCGATTTTGACCGGACTGGTAGCGATCGACGTCGCTTTTCAAGGTTAAAAGCTGATTAGATTTTGGAATTGATCGGTAAAGCCGTTTAAAAGTTATTCCAAAAAAACTTGATTTGAAAAAAAAATTTATTTCTTAGTTTTTTCGAAATTTCTCAGAACCTACCGGTCCGAATTAGTTGAAATTTTCAGGAAATCTAAGTTTGATGGAACTCTTTAGAACGCCGTTTGGTAGGATCCAATCGGTTAAGCTGTTCAAAAGTTATAAGCGGGTCACATACTTACATACACACGCACATACATACAGACAGGGTGACACCCTCTCGGGAGTGGTCAGGGAAGATTCCTAGGACCTCAAAACGTCGAGATCTGATGAATACTCGATTTTCGAAAAACGGGGTGAAACCAATAACTTCCCGATTTTAGAAAATTTTCAATTTTCTTAGCGGGTAGTTAAAAATACAGCTTTCGTTTTTTAACAAAAACAGCACAAAAATATGCTTAATAGTGAAGGTATGTTTTGGTTATTTAACATTGAAATTGGTACCCAATATCGTAGTTTTGAATGTGGAGAGCCGAGCCTTAAGGGTGAGGTAAACATCCACTAGTTCGTTTGAAGGAAGAGTCGCATTAGAAAGCGGTTTGGCAAAATGTTTTGTTCCTTCACTTACGCCCTTTCCCCAGACCCTCGGCCCATCGCGCCAGAGCGGGGCCGAGTGCCAGGACTACCGCCGATATCCGGACGCAGCCGTCACTCTTCGTTAAAAATGACGAACAATCCGTTAGAAATATACCGTGACCTAAAAACCGGCGAATGAAAATACAAGACTACCCTACACACTTAAATCCGTACGGCTGCACGTAGGAATAAAAAATGAGACAAGAGGGAACGGTCGCTCCTCGTCCGTCTGGCTTTAGAAACACTGCGAGTACTATTCACATGCCGAGCCGGAAAGAAATACACTCAAACGATCACGAGGGGTCTGGCCGACCACCGCACTCGCGCGCTGACCGACCCCTTTTTATAATTCTAGAAACGGGTTGAGCGCATAATATAATAGATTTACCCTATCCGTAGGCGTAACTGGAAAGCCGTAAAAGGGGGTTAGGTTTTTACACCAATAGATTCAGTGCGCTTGACAACGAGCCAAGAGATGCTGGAACCGTTTGGACCCGAATAATGTATTAGAAGTGAGGATTTTATGAGAACGATTACTTCGGACTAGGTTATTGTTAACGAATTCTTAGAACTCTTGTAATAAATTTCTTTACTCGACGTATTAATTCCTAGACGGGAGGGGGGGGAGTTTCAACCCCTCAACGCATCCCACTCGGCAACGCCCATGATCCGTTTCCTAGTTCAATAATATTTGTTTAAGGTGTTTAATTTCGCGAACACGACTGCTAGTCCGCCATCGTATCGTTTTATTATCAACGGTCGTGGTATTTATCTGAATGTCGAAAATTCCCGAGCTCGAACGACTTTTCGAAAG